>JAOUQT010065647.1:0-10405 GCA_025769995.1 Xyliphius kryptos
CCTCCCATGGGCCGCACCCGATGGTGCAATTTTAGAAACAAAACCTGTAAAATTCTCAGAACAGATTTATAAATTGTATGTGTAACATAAAATACAGTAAAATCTCCTTCTTTGTTTTTATTCACTTCGGTTTACTGTACTATTTCAAATCCATTAAGTGGAGAAAGTATGACCTCGCATGTTATCCTGGACTCCTGTTATTCTTCCCATGGTGAAACACAAAGGACAGAACTTCTGTTAGGAATTCTTCGGTTTACAGCCACTGATTCATTCCAGGCAGTGATATGTTTTGTGGGCAGTAGATTTCAGAGTCCAGCTCAGTCACACAGCCTGTGTGGACGAACACTAAGATTAGAATCATTCATGTTGAAGGCTTTAGTGACGTCCACTGTGACACTGAAAAAGCTGCTCGTGCGACCACATTGTCTTTAAATGTGTTATGATGAAGTGGAAAAGGAGAGTGGCTACTATTATAAAGTCTGGCTGTAAAATGGGTGGGGACTTAAGTTTATTTAGGCTCAAGGGACATAAAATCTCTCACTCTTGATTGCAGTACTGCAGCTAAGTTTCCCCTCATTCTCCTTCATCTTTCTCGTTCTGACTCTCGCACTCTCTTGTGCTTACTCTTTCTTGCTTTGACCTCACCCCCACTCTTTCTATCTCACTCTCTTCCCTTTCGCTCTCCCTCGCTTTCACACTCTCTACAATTCACTCTCATTTAACATTCATTGACCACTGCGCATTAGTGCATATTTCCATAATGACACCACATTTCCAAATGCTTATTTTTGTTGTTTAGGGTTTTGAGCACAGTCTGCAGGCATATCAGTATCAGAGTTGCTGTTTGGAGACATCACCGTACATAAATCCAGAGTGTTGTGTAATTTGGCCTCCCTCGAGTTCAACATTACGACCCCCTCAATTGACTGGTTTACAGGAATTATTTGAACTGATGATAATGGGAGTAAGACCGACCGCGAGAAGGCGGTGGGGAGGGTGTGGTAAGGCATAAGAGCGTCGTGAGCGTGAACCAAATGCCTGTTCAAGGTAAGAGTCAAAGAAAGAAGTGGCTGGGGAGAAGGAGCAAAATGAACTGAAGTGCCCTTGGAAATCCAATCCTACGAATGGAAATGCCACGCTTCCCTTGCTTCTACCTCGACTGTGGGTTCTTTGTGAGACTCTTTCTTAAGATAACTTGAAGTTCATTCTCTTTCAACCAAGAAAACCCCTTACCAATTCCCTTTGTGTGTTCTCGGGGTCTTAAACCTGACATCATCTGCATTCTTACTGAGTTTGGAGATCTTATTAAGTATTTAAAACAGAGGACCTTTTTTTGAAAGGCAGAACCACACGGGTAAAAACCTGATCTGTTTAATTGTAGGAGGGTGTTGGGTGTCCTATCAGCTCATATGACCTGCTCATTATTTTCACAAGGAAAACTTTAAAGTGTATTAATCAGTGTACTTACTCTTGTTTAAGATCATAGTGGACCTTCTATGTCGAGATATCACAGTCAGGGTACTGGAATCAACTCCAAGAATGTCATTTTCAACGGCAGTAGAGTAAGTATTACACTCTTTTTAAAGTATAGAAAATAAAATGGTTATAGATAAACTTAAGCTTTTTAAGATAGTATTCATACAGTTTGACTTTAATAAAACGTGTAGTTCTGGTCCTTAAATATGATTGGCTGAGCCGTTTGTCCAGCCGCCAGCCGTGATGTTATTGACAATAACACACACCTCTGAACACTTCACATTTGTATTAAGGCGTGATATACAATACATTATTTTCCTGATGTTTTTTTATAAAGTGCATTTTTGTAATTTGGCCACTAGCTTGATTGTTAAAGAAATTGTAAATCTGTTACTATTAGGGGCGGCACTGGGGCTTGATGGTTAGCATGTTCGCCTGTCAGCACTTGGGGTTTTCAGTTTCAATCCCGATCTGGGTGGAGTTTCCATGTCCTCCCCGTGTCCGCGTGGGTTTTCTCCAGGTTCTCTGGTTTCCTTCCACAGTGCAAAAACATGGATTCCAGGTATTTGAATGCTCCAATTTTTGAATGCTCTAAATTGCCCTGTATAGTGTGTGGATGTGTAAGTGAGTGTACCCAGCGATAGATTGGCGCCCTGTCCTGGGTGTATCTGCCCAGCACCTGGGATGTTCTCCCCTGGATGGGCATGGGAACACCCCCCCCCCCCCTTCCCGCGACCCTCATAAAGGAATAAGCGGAACATAATGAATGAATGAATGAATGTTCACATTGTAAAACCAACATCCATGTCCTTAATGTGTACAAAGTAAGGAAATACCTTTTGATTTGTTATGTATTTCAAAAAAAAAAAAGGATTTTTTTACAGCATTATTAGGACAATAAACCGATTATGAATAATAAACTATCAAATTGGTAATGCAATACAACAGAAGTCAATTTTAATAAGTGCTTTCTAACTTTAATACTCGGCACAGTAAGTAATTTGTTTCTTAGGGCGGGGCATTTGATAGCTACATGTTAAGATGGAAAATCATTTAACACCGCCGGCCTTTGTGGTTTTCGTCCTGCCGCATGCTGATGTTGTATTTGACAACGTTCTGTCATAGCCATGTATAGAAAGTGAAGTGTAGCTCCACCGGGTAGAGATTGTGGTGCTTGTTGAACATTCTCTACCACTGAGGTCATCCTCCAAATGGTGTGAAGGGGTCCTTGCTGTGATAGCACAATTTGAAAGAAATGTGCAAGCATGCACTTTATTAGCAAGGTCAAAGTTACGACTGCGAGAGTGAATGATTTAAGTGTCTGTGAGAGAGCCTGTTAGTCAAATGAAAAAGCAGAGGGTCATGTGGATGCTCATATATATAAATATAGGTAAGTGGATAGAATGCCGGTGGTGATCTAAATAAAAGAAATGTCATATATATATATGCCACTGCCACTTTATTGTATTTTTTATTTAAAGCCACTGATACTTTCAAAAACAACTTAAACTATAAAATTTTTTTTCAAATTTAAATATGTGACATATGACATCTCATACCGTATAAACTACAAAATCCTTCTGTTTACCTCTAAATATATTACTGTTCAAGTCCCATCATATTTACAAGAACTTCCAACCCCCCGAACGTCAGTCAGCACCCACAGATCAACAGGCAGCATGCTCCTCCAGGTGCCCCCCACTAGGCAGGCTTCGAACTGTGGGGGACCGAGCCTTTGGCTCAGCGTCACCGCGGCTCTGGAACTGTCTCCCGGTCCAGCTTAGGTCATTGTTGATATATTTTATTATTTCTTTTATATACATAATATTTAAATGATTTTGTTTTATGTTTTTAATGTTTGCCTTTGTTGTGGCACTTTGAGATTTGTGTGTTACAAATAAAATCTATTATTATTATTACTTTTTAAAAATGTGCGCTAATCATTATTATAATTATTATTATTAATAGTAAAACGTTTATCCTTAATTTTTTTTATTGGTTTACTATAACACTGAAAAATAGGGCGCATGTCGTGGTCTTCTTATTTTTCAGCATTTTATCTTTTGGTATCCAGGGGTTGCCACAGCGATGAACTTGCATATTAGAATTTGGCAAAGTGTTTTATGTCGGATGTCCTTCTTGACACAACCCTCACGCTCTACCGGGCTTGGGACACACGGAATATGGGGACAATTTAGAGCAGCCAATTTATCTTAAATCCATGTTTTGGGAATGTGGAGGGGAAACCCACGCAGACACGGTGAGAACATGGAAACGCCACCCAGATCAGGATTTAAACCGAGAATTCCCAGCGCTGAGAGGCGAACGTGCTAGCCACCAAGATAACGTGCATCCCAAAAATGGGTTGTCTGTAACTGCAGCCAATTTGAGTGACTAATAAAGGAATCAGATTCCGATGAGTTTCGAAATTCCAAGTTAATCTAACAACACAAAGCCAAGTTTGGCTGCATGGATGTCTTTAATTATAAGTGTACTTATTTATTCTGAGTGTGTTTAGGTAATACAGTAAAAGACAAAGTTGTTGATTGTCCTACTCTGGTTTCAGAATCCACGATTGTCGAATTACTCAGGAGGATTCAGCTCCCGTTCGGCTGTGGAAGTAGGTACACAGCGTCGGATCAGCTACGGCGCTCCCATGCCAGCCGTTGTGGGCCGTCCATATGCATACTATGACGACGCCTACAACGACGTGCACCACAGCGGTCAAATCCATGTTGCTGATGGCAGAGTAATGAGTCAGCTGGAACAGGAGGCATCTCCAATCCTCCCCACTATGGGTCGGCATTCTTCACCTAATGCCAGCTGGGCACCCCAGGAGGGCGTTGCATCCTCAGATCATTATTATCATGGCCAGAGCATGATGTCTGGTGCATCGCCCATGCGACGGACCCTTAGTGGAACGTTGGGTTGTGAGGCCGCCGGAAGAGGCTGGAAAGAGGCCGAGCTTGCTCAACAGTATTCTTTTAAAGGTCCAGCACATCGCACCATTACCCGCATGAATAATCGTCAGATGCAACAGCAGAGGATCGGCTCTTTCGGCTCTCAGTGGCAGCAGTCCGTTGCGGGGAATAACGGCATGATGGGTGGAGGACACTTTCAGAGCTCGATGAGGAGAACAGGATCTGTGCACAGTCTGAAGAGCGTGGGGCGTGGTGTGGACATCAGCGATGCAGTTGGTGAAGGCATCGATGTTTCAGGAGGGTAGGAACCTATATGTTCTGTTTAAAGAATTTTTATTTAACAATTTTTAAAACTAGTAGAGTTTATTAGTTTGAGGGACCAGAGGTAAGACGTCTGGACTAGACTTTTTAGAGCTGCAATTAATGATTAATGTTACTGTAGGGCCAGTTACCAGAACCTCTGGCCAAGTGGAAGTTACCTGTGTTATGATGAACCTGTGATATTAAACTGGTTCATTATTTGTCCCTCGTGCAGATTTCAAAGTCTGGACATGCCGAATGCAGTTATTTATCTAAGTACAACAGATGTTTCCATGCAGATGCTCGGCGCTGCCTTCATTCAGCACCAGTGTTATCACAGCAATGAAGCAAAGGAACTGGTAAAGTATAATCATTGTTATTCTAAAATATCATAGTTTGAGCTAATTAATTAGTCACTGGTGCATTAAGACATCCATAAGACCGTATTAGAAGATTTTTTTTTCCTGTACTGTGTGACTCATTAGACAAACTGGAGACTGACAGCAACTGATGATGATTTTTAAAACATTTGATTATAAAGCAGGGGTGTCCAAACTTTTTGCAAAGAGGGCCTAATTTGATAAGGTTAAGATAGATAGTTCCTTCTGACTTTTTTTCACTACAAAAGTTATATGAAAATGCACACTGTTGTAAAAATAATTTGCATTGTCACATCCATCCATTATCTTCCGCTTATTCCTCTATGAGGGTTGCGGTGGGGTTCCCCATGCCCATCCAGGGAAGAACATCTCGGGCGCTGGGCAGATACACCCAGGACAGGGCGCCAATCCGTTGCTGGGTACACACTCACTCACACAGTCACACACACACACTATACAGGGCAATTTAGAGCATTCAATTTACTGTCATGTTTTTGGAATGTTGGAGGAAACCAGAAAACCCGGAGGGATTCGAAGCGGGAACTCCCAGTGCTGAAAGGCGAATGTTCTAACCACTAAGCCACCGTGCCGCCCCTGTGTAAAGTCATTTATATTCCAATTCAATTAGTGGTTAAAATTTGTACAAAATTAACTCAAAGCAGATTTGGGTTCGTATGTGTGACAATCAGGCAACAAAATATTGACCTCTGCAGTGTGTTTACTTTATACTGTATTAGTGGATGGTCAGTGTTTTCTAAGACCTTGGTGTTGTCTGATATTTTTAAAGCAGAGTATGTCATAATATTCTAATATGTAAAACCTCTCAAAAAATGTTTTGATGTTTTATGAAAGTGTTGTTTGTTTCATTGTTCGTTTTAGTTCACAGGATCAAGGTATTTTCAGACCTACATAGAGCAGCCAGACTGCATTTTGCTGGCTTATAACTGGGGAGAGAAAAATAATGTGTATTAATGGAGCCTGTTAAAGCGACTAATTAAGCATTCCGGTACTCGCTGAGTTGGGCATCTGCTGCTGACATTCTTAAGCTCTCGGCCTGCAGCATAGTCTCCCTCTCTTTTTCATTTCCTATCTTACTTTTGTGATGGTGCATAGTAAAGCTATTAAAATTGGGGCAGTCTAGTGGGGTCGTTACTGTGACAGCCACATTAATGACACCTGATCTTTCAAATGCGCCCTTTGAGCCCTTAAATACTGATCTCGACTTTTTGAGGCTCTGCTTCTTTTCAAGTGCCCAGGAATACCGGTTCAGACAGGATAGCAGTATACACACCATATGTGATGTGCTCTGTTTTAAACCCCCTGCATGTTTGAAAAGCTTCAAAATGATAGACAGACATTTTGCATACTACCATGTGCTGCTTTACTGAACATTCTTGCTACATATCCAGACTGTCTCCCCATCTCACAGATGTCTTTAAAAACATATCTGCATGTGTAGGATGGGGGCTGTGCATATATGTATGTGTGTGTGTGTGTGTGTGTGTGTGTGTGTGTGTGTGTGTGTGTGTGTGTGTGTGTGTGTGTGTGCCATGTACATGCACACATGTGCTTGTATAACTGTGTTTTTATAGTGTCCATAAGTGAAGAACTAAAAGGTCAGGCATCTTTCATTATGGGCGATTTTTTAATGAGGCGGCACTGGTGAAGATTAAACTGCTCCAAGCAGGAATGTAAAAATGTAAATCTTTCTGAACTTGGTGATAAAAGAAAAAGATCACTCCTGTTAGCCAAGCTCCAGCCAACTTTCACAATCATCTACAATTCTGCGCCGACACTTTTTTTTTAACTCATCATAAATCTGACTATAATGCACCTGTAGGATAGACAGAAGTTTTTGGGACTTGCTAATATAAAATCAACACAAAGACATTTTTAAAATAGTAAAATACGATCAACAAAAAAGGTCATATGAGAAGAATATTATCATTAGAAAAGTACCTTCATGCCGTAGTTCCATAATACATTTAAAAAATAACCTTTTAAATGAAATTGTCCTTATAAAGTAACTGACTAACCTAGCCAGATTTAAATTAGATTATGTTACATTAAAACAAACTCTAATAAGTATTATTCCACTTTATTCCACCATACTGAGTATTGTCAATTCTGAAATTATAAAAAGTATTGTAAATGCTGAAACAAGTGGTTCCCCATGCCCATCCAGGGTAGAACATTTAGGACGCTGGGCAGATACACCCAGGACAGGGCGCCAGTCCATCCAATGAGCACACACATACCCCCCCCCCCCCCACACACACACAGTTGTATATTCTTTTTGCTGAATATACAACTTAGATTGCCTTAAAGATTCACTTGGTGATATGGTTATTACTCTTCCTAAGTAATTCTAATTAGAAGTTAGAGACACTTAATAGGTCCTAAGGGTCAAGTTTACATTGATACTAGCCCCTTTGCCCGGGTGTGTAATGACGTTTCTTGCAAACAGTGCAAACATTAATTAACGGGTAATTGATAGCTTCTTGTTTTTATTTTTGTTTTTTGGAAAAATAAAACTTTTTTTTTTAATTAACTGGGAGAAAAACATGAAAAAACCCATATTATCTAAATATAGGTTGCCCTTCCCCACAATGGCACTAATCACACTTGACCAACCTTTCCTGGTGTTGCTTCTTGAACTACCTAGAGGTGGCTAGACATTTTCAGCTGCAACTCTGTATTTGGAAGTATGTTAAATGTTGTGATAATTGAAGCAATAGTATGGATTTGTATAGGAAACTCACACACATTGACTTTTGCCCCTATAAATAAAGATTCTCCATTCTCCTCATCTTCAACACAAAGCCAGACATATCAAGACATGTTTAGGGAATAAGTTGAGTATCTGAAGGAAAGAACACATTACTTAAACAAGATGTTCCATTTGTCTTTTACATTCAGAAAAAAATAGCACAAATAAGTTTACAAGCTGTAATGGACTGTAGATGAGCTGCAGATGGTTTTATTGTTCCTCGCTGGGAATAATGTCTGCATGAAAGGCAGATGAAGATGTTGAAAGCTCTGCACAGTTCAGCTTTTATAGTGAAATTTATATGGAGTGCATCCAAGCACAATATGTGAATGTGACCTCTTAAACCTTTTTTTATTGTTTTGTCATAACTACACGTCAGGAGAACGTATGTTGCTGTTGACTACTGCTTTTTTTGGTCCAGATTTGCAGTTTTCCATTTCTTCTACTAATTTACCAAATCCAGCTCAGTAGATATGAATATTCTTTTAATATTAAGACAATAATAAGAGCAAAATGGGAATGAAATGGATATTTTATTACTCTCTTTGTTTGCCATTTTATAGAGCCATATTTTTGCCATATTTTTAAGGATGTGGATCCACCAGATTTTAAACCTAAACATAAAAAAAAAAAAAACTTGTAAATATGATGCATGCTCTCCAAATGAGTAGCAGTGGCCCTCAGAGACAGTTCAACAGGGCTGTACATTTCTTATACCTTCATTTTTGTATTGCAGAGAGCACTGATCACACTATTATAAATTGATGTAAAATCAATGCAGTGAATACTGATGACCTTTTACTATTGAAGTGACTAAAAAAACGCACAGATTAACAGCCAAAGTAACTGGTGGTTAATAAAATAGCTCCTCTTATGCAATCTGAATTCAGGCCAGTTGTCTGATTTAAAGTACTGCCCCAGCATTTATAAGTATGATTTAAAGCAAAGAAAAACATTTTATGCTGTTTTGATTTTTGAGTAATTCTATTAGTGTAATGCTAAAAAAATATTTAAATAGCACTTGGATACTAAACAACACCTGCTCTTTGTGTGTGTGTGTGTGTGTGTGTGTGTGTGTGTGTGTGTGTGTGTGTGTGTGTGTGTGTAAATGGGCATTTTAGATTGTGTTCAGGGGTTTCAGAGTTGGTGTAGTCTGCTTGTGCTGTCAGAATGCAGAACGGCTATTCACAGCTTGTCAACAGCGTCCGCCAGAGCCTGTAAAAACCTTTTCCTCTTTTTCTAACAACTGCACAGAACACGCATACACACGTACATTCTTGCCTTCACTCTCTCATACAAACAGCACCATGGGTGCCCAGTCTTTTGACAGGATGTGTTGCTGGCACAAATTGTAATTCATAAAGGTTAAGGGGGTCAATGCCTTTTATTACCAGTCTGAGAGCATGCAGCTTGATGGGGGCCGCATGCAAATGCAACGTCTCAGGATGTTCACTCAACAGCAAAGAGAGGGAGAAAAAATAAAGGGATAAGCAGAGGTGGGGTAGGAGCTGTGACTGAAAATATGGTATGTGTTGATTTTAACTGTGGAATGAGCAAATGCCCACAAACACCCTAAATCTATACATTCTAAAAATGCTAGCAGTAACTTTGGGCAGCAGGAATCAGATAAATGATTAATCCATTCTGAACTGAGGTGTAGATGAGATGAGAAGATTCACATGCGCATTACTGTTTAGCAAGAGAAGAGAGAATCTGTGATCTCTAGCGTTGGAAACATTAAACTCTTTGACCCCATCTGGTGGTCAGGGTGCACCAGGCTGGCGCATCATTGTGTTGTTATACGCAAAATAATTTTAACGAAGCCTGCTGGATATTAAGCGGTAGTAATGGGTGACATTGTATATACTGATTTTAGTTTTTAGTTTACATAAAACGTAACAATAATTATCGAACAATTCAGTTAGAACAATTCAAACAGATGTTTGTATAAATTACTATGCATAAACAATGTTTAAACAGTGATATATTAGTGACTTCGTTTGTTTAGCAGATGACCGCAATATTAAAAGCGAATTATTTTAAATATGTAAGAAATTACGGGGTGGTACAGTGGATTAGTGGTTAGCTTGTTCGCCTCTTAGCGCTGGGGTTCCCGGTTCGAATCCCAAACTGGGTGAAGTTTCCATGTTCTCACCGTTTCGGCCTGGGTTTCCTGGGATTCTCCGGTTTCCTCCCACAGTCCAAAAACATGGATTCAGGGTAAATTGAATGTTCTAAATTGCCCTATATAGTGTGTGTAAGTGAGTGTGCCCAGTCATAGATTGGTGCCCTGTCCTGGCCATTCTCCTCTGGGTGGGCAGAGTATAGCATTAAGTGGAAAATAATGAATAAATACATGAATATACAAAAATACATTAATTATCTTCTGCTTATTCCTCTCCAGGGGAGAATGTCACGGGCGCTAGGCAGATACACCCAGGACAGGGTGCCAATCCATCGCTGGGTGCACACTCACACAGTCACACACACATACACACACTATACAGGTCAATTTAGAGCATTCAATTTACCTTCATGTTTTTGGAATGTGGGAGGAA
>JAOUQT010065658.1:0-10405 GCA_025769995.1 Xyliphius kryptos
AACGGGGACCCTCTGAACGGCCACTGTTACCTCTCCGGATACATCTCGTTGCTGCTGCGTGCAGAGCCGTACCCTACATCCCGCTACGGAAGCCAGTGCATGCAACCCAATAACATCATGGGGATCGAGAACATATGCGAGTTGGCGGCTCGCCTCCTCTTCAGTGCCGTGGAATGGGCACGGAACATCCCTTTCTTTCCCGACCTGCAGATCACCGATCAAGTATCACTTCTGAGACTTACTTGGAGCGAGTTGTTCGTTCTAAACGCGGCGCAGTGCTCCATGCCCCTACACGTGGCGCCGTTACTCGCGGCCGCCGGCCTGCACGCGTCGCCCATGTCAGCCGACCGCGTCGTGGCCTTCATGGATCACATCCGAATATTCCAGGAGCAGGTCGAGAAGCTAAAGGCCCTGCACGTTGACTCGGCCGAGTACAGCTGCATCAAAGCCATCGTGCTCTTCACGTCAGGTGAGTAATTAGGCTTGTATACCGGAAGGGCAGGGGATGGTTTAGCGAGGGACTGTGCTAGATAAAACAGGCCTATAGGCCAGGTTTGCAGAAAGGAGCTCGTGTTAGAATTGGATGTATTTTGTAAATGTATTTTGTAAAGAACTCAAAGTAAACACATGACCATTGTACAGCCATTAAAGTAAATACATTCTAAAATATTATTTGTTAAGGAAAGAAAGAAAGAAAAATATACCTGCCTGTGGTGCAGAGAATGGATTTTACAGGTGGATTATGATTGGGTACCTAAAATATAAATAAATCATTTCGACCCTAATGCGTGATTCGAAAAATAAGAATCTAGCGTAGCCTACGTGATATATTAATGTTGATATATTAATTTGCAAACCGTTTTTAATCTATACAAATATTATATATGAAATAAAATATGAAATAATATATGAAATAAAAGAACTAAGTGCGAATTCAATACATGATTTTTATGTTTTTTTTTTTATATATATTCATTTGCAGGATTAATTTACAGGTAGCTAATGTTATCAATGTTTGGAAATTTACTTAAGATACTAAAGATTTATTAAAGATTAACATATTATTTAAAAAATCGTAAAAGCAATAGATTGCACGCGCACGTGTAGAGTAAAACAGCGTAGTGTTGAATAATTTGTACTGTCCGATTTAATATTTCCCATCGATATACGCAAAATGCGATCATTTAAACAATGTCTTTATTATTATATCATTTAGATTTTTTTTATTTAAACAAGATTACATATTGATGGTGTGATATTTTATCATACAATATTTAATAAAGTAACGAAGTTTATTTATTCCGCGAAGTGTATTTTAAATAATTTTTAAAAATCGGCTTTTTAACACACCCTAGGCTCTTAATTATAGCCGTGATGTATTATTCGTGTTTTATACTCGTACATTTTGATTACTATAGACGTCTTACTATAAAGACCAACCAGAAGCTCGATTATATTGTATTTCCTTTTGAGAAACAGGTTGATGAGACCTGCCGTTTAATTTGTGCACAGAGAGGACATGTTTTCTTTGCTGCATTTAGAAATCTATCGCTTTCAGTCATACAATAGTTGATCAAAATAAACGCTCTAACATTGGGTATCACTAGCACTTTTCGCGTCGTCGCAGTTATACGTAAAACTGTTGTGAATGACGTTGTACAGTTAAATAGTCCATGGGTCATTGTCCAATAGCATTCAGTGTTGCTGCAGTTTTTATATATTTATTTATTTATTTAATTACAGACAGTTTCCACTTTAACCTGAATGTTCGTTATCATTAGTAAACCACCGTTCACATTATTACTCTTAGCGCGGTTCAAGATTTTGGGCTTAGACCGTGCAACAAACCTGCACAATATAAAAATGGGCATAAAGTGTATATCTGTTTGTTTTAGCTTAAACCTAAGCGAAAATAGCTATAAGAATCGATAGTCCATGCCAGTTGGTGAAGAGTAGCCTGGTGAAATATCCATGTTTTGTTATAATCCACAGTTATATAGTGCAGGATGATATAATATATCATCCTGCAAGTGTGGAATATGGAATAAGTGTTTATTCCATATTGACATATTTTTGCAAGTAGATCCAGTGTCTGTGTGAGTTTGTAGTCTATATAATTCAAACCATAAATTATAAACAAATGCACTCGTTTAATTACACTTAAATCTGTCGATAGATTGCACACACTCATGATATTTGTTCACGCTGTCTGGGTCGGATATTTCATTAATCAGGGTTTTTTTTGCTTGAACTTCCCAGTTCAGAAGTGTAAAAGGTCAGAGTACTAAATCCAAACCTAGTGTAATTAGCATCAGTCTCAATAATGCTGTATGTTGAACGCCTGCCTATACAGTACAATATTCGTACAATTATAAATGAAAAACATAATAAATCTATATTGCTTAGGTTGCCATGTTGTTATATTGCGCACTAAATGGGCTTGTTGAAGTGTGTACATGTCAGTTGTTGTTTAAAAGAATTTATCAGGTAATGCATTGTGTACATACAACCTATATAAATGTAGCTCTACTCTACATGAAATGGATGAATGAGGACAGAACTTATAAGACAATTTGTTTCAGTTTTCACATAAATTTGAATGTCTACTAAAACCATTTTAATAAATTCTTCAGGGATTTCGCCATTGCTTGCTCTGCCATCTACAGAAAAGCACAAGCAAATAGAAAATAAATGACTCTATAGCAACTGAAAAGTAATTAGCTTGAAAGTTATAACCAAAATCTGTGGCTTTCAAGAATATGCAGATAAGATCGTTTCGTAATTTTGCATAAAAAATGGCTGCCTGCTTTCATGTATTCCATTGGGCCTTACAATTGAGCTCTTACACATAAAGATGCAGAAGTCTTAGTTTGGTTTGTTTTAAGACTGTAGAATCATCTATGATGTCCAAGCACTTTTAATAAAGTGGTTCAACCATGTTGTTTATTTATGACACTCATCGTTCATGATTATGTTGGACCTACTATTCTCAATAACGGTGCATATGATAAAATACTAATACTAATCTTTGTTTTTTGGTGTATTTTATTGTTTCCTGCACACAGACGCGTGCGGCCTGTCAGATGCAGCCCACATTGAGAGCTTGCAGGAGAAGTCTCAGTGTGCTCTGGAGGAGTATGTGAGGAGCCAGTACCCAAATCAGCCTAGTCGCTTTGGCAAGCTACTGCTGCGACTGCCCTCGCTGCGTACTGTATCATCATCCGTCATTGAGCAGCTGTTCTTCGTTCGCTTGGTAGGTAAAACTCCAATTGAAACCCTCATCAGGGATATGTTGCTATCCGGGAGCAGCTTCAACTGGCCATACATGTCCATTCAATGATCCCAGTGAGTGTTTGATCCAATAAAATAAGCAAGAGACTAAAGGACCAAACTCTACAACCCTCCTTTCAAGAAGACTATATCTATCTATCTATATATATATTAGACGACCTCGTTTCTGATCACATTGGAAGACTTTCTTTTTTTTTTGGACTGAAATGGAATACGTAATGTACAAAGATAAAACTCTGGACTTAACTCCATGCAAATCCATCATCATTGTCAAGAACACTCTCCATTTTTTTGTAAAATACTAGTCTTTATTTTCCTTTTTTGTAATAAAAAAGAAAAATCAAAAAGAAATACATACAGATAAATTGAAGAACACCTTATGCGCAGTAAAAATGAATCAAAAACTTAGTGGGAGATTAACGTTCCCAACCAATTATAAGAAATGTCCTGTGTCTGTGTATCTCTGTTTTGTATTTTTTCTGGTTCTAAACCAGTTTTTTTCTGTGATTCTCTACTAATGATTTTTGATATAACATTTTGCTTCTTATACTGAGTGCTATATATGTTGTTGAAGCTATGTTCTCCAAGAATTAAAATTGAAGTGACAATTTAAATCATAAGAAATAAAGAAAATTTTAGACAAATAAGAAACAGTCTAATCGCTATGACAATATTACTGATGGTTGAACACCCCCAACCCCCTCCCAAATTGATGCTCCATGGACATGCAACTGTGGTGAACCTGACCTCATGGACTATTGAAGGAGATGATGCCTTGGTCGTGTGTGTGAGTGTGTGTGTTGAGTCAATCATCAGTCAAAGAGGAAAGACATGGAAATTTAAAAGCACTTTTAATATATCATTTTTTTTTTCAAAATACATTTTGTTTGGTTTGTCTCAATATTTTCATTGTTACTTTTTTATTGATTGTGGCTTCCATTTTGCTCAATCCATGATATGTTTGTGCAGAAGGGTCGCTTGATGAAGTTGTGTGATGGTGACTATACTATTAAAAAAAGTAATAGGCAACCATGGCTCAGTGAGCAGATTTTATTTGGTCCATGTTATTTAGATGTAACGTTATTATTATTGTTATTACTATTTAGCAGTAGCAGTAGTAGTAATAGTAGTATCATTACACTGCAAAAGTATTTATATTCGATTTCTCCTTTACTAAAAAAAAACACTATATACACATGTGCCTAATTACACCACACGGTATTTTTTGTACTAATACTTTGGAATAATTGCCCCAGCTGCAACTTTGTAACGAGGGATGTCTGTTTTTTATTGGAAGTATAAGACGTGTTACAAATGCAGTCGCGCGATTATACTCGGGGTATTTTTTTTGTATTCTGTTCATAAGGTTGCTTGGTTTTTCAGCTTTGCTGGATATAGTGTGTGTGTGTGTGTGTGTGTGTGTTTGTGCGTGCGTTCAGAATACAAGTTGTGTGACGTGCTTGTTCGAAGATCTATGCACAATAATTTTTCATATTTTTCCCAGGCTGGATAGAAGGGCTGCTTAAAAATCGAGAGATCGGAGAAAGATTGAGTGATATAGCGCTATAGAAAGGCACTGGATAGAAGTAAAAAAGACCAGACCTGCCTGTCACTGAGGATGAGAGAGAAAAAAAAACTCCCCAAAACCACAAACTAATGTTATTTTGTTGTAGGGCTGCAGGATGTTTTCAGTTATGCCTGATCAATCTAGGAAATGTACACTGCCGCGTGTAAACCGGTCGATAGAGAACACTAAATGTGATGTATTGTACAAAGACGGTGAGAAATCGGTGTTCAGACTCATATTATTGAGCACATCTAAAGGCTTTATACCTTAGGAAAGAACCTGCGTGTATTTGCACAGTGCTTGCGCATACCGACTATAGTTCTGTATCAACACTGAAAAAGCGAAGCGTTAGACGTGTTTACATTACTCTTACATATATGAACTTAAAATGTGTTAATGAAAAAAAAAAACACCTGCTTCGCATAAACGAGCCGTAAAGGAGTGTAAAGGGAACAATTTGCGACACTCGTCCCCAAACTCGGACAACTTCAGGTGTTCAATCAAACATAGGGGTGATTGTTTGTGAACGGAGAAGGAAATTGAGATATCTCTCAAGGCGACAATAATAACAATGATTCTTGACTCTGCTACAATTACAAGCATCGATATGAACCTCCATCTTCCCGGAAGTACGAGATTCATTTAAATCTCGCGATACAACGCATATAAATGTCAGTCAATTAACACACCTTCAAGTGGTACTTGTACTTACTTTATAGAAAAAGCCGAAGTATCTAAACAGTTTATTTGACAGCTAGTGCTATCATTCCTGTCATTTCTCTCGTTCTAGTCGCTAAATTGTATTAGTTTGAATGTTTTATTTTATGACTAGCCCTTATTTTTATCTTTAGACAGCAATGTTCTGAAAATATTGTCTGAATCATTAATTGAATTGTTAGATGCTGTTGATTCACTTTATTATTATTATTATTAGTAGTAGCAGTAGTATTAGTATTATTAACGATCTAGCTATGATATTTGTGGCTTTAAATGATGCGTGGTCTGAGGATGGAGCTTAGTGATCATATGAATGGATTTGTCTGGTGTGTCTTAAGCATATTCACTTCTTATTCGCATGTTTGGATCTGATCTGTATTTTGCGGTTTTGTAATATGATTGGTTTTATAAGTAAAAGAATAATGAGTGTTTTACCCACGCATTATTTATGAATGCAGAGTGTAGACACCGTGTGAACCCTGGTTTTCCAGTCGTCTAAACGATTGCCTTAAACTTTCTCCATGTCAAATATTTGTGGCGTAAACTATAGCAACAGGCACAACGTTTAGCTTTTAATTGTCTATTCAGTGTTTGACCGAGATATGTTGAATGATGACTGATTTGGTATACTAGGTTTTAAGATTTATTTTTAAGGTTATAGTGACTTCGTAATGTCGGTTTATTTCTGCGGCAGGATAATTAGACAAACGCAGGTTTTATTAAATGAAGCTTGGATCATGGAGGTTATTTTGGTCCCATGTGAAAAGCTTTTGCAAAGAGGCTGAATTGAAACTGTGCTAAAACCACGTAGAGCCCAGACGCTTTTTGATTGATTACCCCAAAGGACCCGAGACAATAGCTCTTTGACTGCTCTTGGTCTTCAATGTTTCTCAAGTTGAGGGTTTTTTTTTAATTGAAAATGGTCGCTATCAGGAACGAGAGCAGAGACACACGGGAGCTATTGTTGACTACTATGAACAAAAAAGGCATGCGCCCCGTGTTATAGAATTATTATTTCAAATTACACTAAACATGTCTTATTTGACCATAGTCACATAGATAATCTAATATCAGTTTGTGGTTACATAACGTAGATTAATAACTATAGGGAATGCTCGTGTAAAACTGTTTGATTGTATGCAGCTGTGCATGATGTCTAGTAGATTATTGACCAAAGCGTCAAATCTCATTAAGATCAGAATATTTACGATTTGTGAGACCATATAAAACAGCTAATCTGTTCCTCTTATAGGTGAAGGCTAACCCTAAAATTCAGGACGTATTTATAAATACAGTATGTCACAGAGTCTACATTTATAAGACGAACGAGTGTCCTCGTATATATATATATATATGCTCAAATTGTCTTGGCTGAAAGGTGTATATTTCGCACTTTCGTGTTCATTTATTTATCTTGTAGGTAAATATGGAAAACGTATTCATCTATCTATCTATCCATCTATCTGTCTGTCTGTCTGTCTGTTTGTCTGTCTGTCTGTCTGTCTGTGTATGCATCTATCTATCTATCAGTCACACTTTTTACGTCTAAAGGAAGTGAATTGTGTAGGAAAACGTTCATATGATACCGAATCTTTATGTATTTTGTGGATATATCGTTATTAAAAACACATTAGAGAATACATGAGGTGGACCTGAGATGACACAACACTGCCGACACAAACGTTCCTCAATGGGCTCAGTATAATAGTTCGGGGTTCTTTCAAAGGATGTAATTTGGAACCTGTTATAAACTCTTTGGTTGGTTCTGCATAGAATACTCGAATGGCAAAAACTACTAGAACATTGAGAAACCTAGATTTGACCTTTTCCTCTCTTAGAGGGTTCTATTATTATTTCTGCCTAAACCCATGTCCACAAAACTCCCTAGTAAGCTGTAAGTCATGGATCAGATCCAACACAACAGGATATAAAATGTCCCCAGTTTTCAATGCAACATAAGTGTGTGTGTGTGTGTGGTCGGGGCCTGAATGGTGTGAGGAAAGCAGGCGAGAAAGCACAGATCGCTGTGTAAGCGATCTCTTTGTGTTGATTTAGAAAGACGTTTGCTGTATATAACGTTCAAGGCTGATAATATCATTGCCTGGTCAGAAAAATAAAGCATGTCCAAAGCATCGGGTCAGCTATCGATCCCTTCTGCCAGCTGAGAGAAAGGGAATGAGAAGACACGGACGACGACTAGAAGGAGGAGGAGGAGGGGAAGAGGGGGATTCTCTTATTAGCATTCCATAGCCATGGACCACCACTGACAACAGAGAGAGATATCTGACTCAACACCATGCTTTTTCTTTAGTGTTCGACTTCATTTCAGCGAGCGCATGTAGACTGCTTCTTAATGACACACACGCCTCTCATCTGAACAGAGCCAATATCGACCACTTGTGGTGTCCAGTGGCAAATCTAGTGCCAGTTGGGGCCCTTTATTTAAAAAATAATGAATCCTTCAAAAACAGTTATCACTCTTATAAATAATCTGACTCATAAAATAAATATGTAATTTACATTTTTATATATAAAAGTTTACATCATTGCTATTTTTAGAACATACAGAGCCTAAAATGCAATTTACAACTGTAAATAAAAATCACATTAAAAACATAATAAATAATAACATTTATCATGGATCTGTGGGTATGTATGAGCTCTGAGATAGGGGCTCCACATTCTACGTATTGCCAATAGCTTAAAGTTTTTCAGCCCACGGGGGCCTACACTGTCCTGGGACGCCAGGCATTTGTCTGTCTTCTCTGGCAGAAGCAGCATCTCTGCTTCTACAGTTAGCAATTTTATAATTGTAAATATATTATTGTTTATAGTAGTAGTAGAAGTAGTTTGCAAAATTATAGAAGAAAATAATAAATATATAAAAGTTAAACTATGAGTATATATAGCGTTCAGTATTTTTAATATTAGTGCAGAATTGAGTTATTCTATAAATAACCGCGACCAATATTATTCATTATATACATTAATCGCCACTCAGTGGAATCACTGAATAATGGTACACTGCAAAATACTATTTTAAAAGCAATGTAACTAATAAAAACTCAAAATCTTAACAATAAATTAAAAGACAAGTATTTGTGTTTGTACCAATTTTTACCTTTGAATTGTAAGTGAAATAAAAAGTATGGTTTCTTACTTTACAAACACTATCGTGGAACTAGATGGAGTTTTTTCTATGCTCGGAGTAGACAACTACAGTTATATCAGGCATTAATCACATTATTTATTTATGGGAAAGTAGCTATAAGATACAAATAGGTTTTCGAATTAAAAATACATTCAGATTGTTTATATTTAAATTAATCGTCATCGGGTAAAACTCTAACTCTATGGAGAAGTTGTGACAATTTGAACTTTGGGAATATACAACTAAAATCTTGTCCAGCACTGACAGCTGTTTATCACTTAGTTCTTTCCATTTTTTACTCCTCCCTCCCTCAGACTCGTCTCTTGTTTTGCTTTGTTGCTTTAAATTATGCACGTCTCTCTGGAATGCCAGTCACGAGTCCAAACTTTGCGTCCAACCTCCCACATGAAATCACCCCCCTTAAAGGGGGCTCAATATGTCTCAATCTGCACTTCACTTCACTCAAACCATTTGGGTATATAAGCACAGGCTCCAGAAAACGCATTAATTAGAAAAGGACGACGCGGACATGGATAACCGTCTTCCCAACCAGGTCCCACCAAAATTCACCAAAAGAAAGGACACATGAAGGCCTACACGGAGCTCGTTTAAAAAAAAGTAAGGAACTTATTTTCATTTGTACCCCTTAAATGTGCGCGCGTGTGACTAGAGACTGGTATGTGTGTGTGTGTGTCTGTAGTGAGTCTGCGCGCTCCCGTGTTTGGGTAAAATACAGAAGCATAGGAGGGGAGAGAGAGCGAGAGAGAAAGAGAGAAGGGGGAGGGAACCCAAGTGAAAAAAAAACGCAAAGAGAGCAGATGATGTGTCCGTGTGTATGACTAGAGTTGTCATTAACAACAAATTAATCAGCACCGTAACATTTAGAGTGGGGATGGACAGTTTTCCGTGTTTGTCTCCACGCTTGTGGAGAAATAAATTAGGGCCAGAAAAGGTAATTGTGAGGGGGTCGGAAAGTAAAGTTTGCTCTGCAAGCGTGCAACAAGATATAACGGAGTCCAAGGCAACGCGGTAATTTAACAAATATCGAACGCATTTGAAGAAATCTGAGATTTGGCGTTAGGTGTAAAGGATGATCTCCTTCATATTAATAGTATCCTACACATATTCCACTCTATAGTATTTCTAGAGTCTTAGAAATACTTGTTATGTTGCTAAGCTTTACAGATGCAGATAATCGCCATTGTTTAAATTCGTGATAAACACGGTGACGTCAGAATATCGCCAACTCTTTCAAAGAAAGCTCAAATTCGAGCAAATATGTTTCCACGGGCCATTATGAGCGCACTTTCCGATCTACCCATCAAACTCGAGCAAACTAATCCCCCACTTACATACCTGCTAACGCCCCGGATTTTCAGCTATATTTACTGCCCAGTTTTATAATATGCAACAGATGGTTTGTGCCTGTGCAACCGCAGCCACCAAGTTTCTAAATTTTCTCAGCTGCACTTTGTTGTAATTACACTTCATGCTGGGACAAAATGTAACAGTGACCCATTTTGATACATCACTTTTTCACTGGTCATCATGTGGACATTCCAGCTGCATGCTCAACTATCATCAATATCAACAACTAATACAAACAATATAATATAATATAATATAATATAATATAATATAATATAATATAATATAATATAATATAATATAATATAATA
>JAOUQT010065666.1:0-10405 GCA_025769995.1 Xyliphius kryptos
GTGTGCATTCCAATATTTTGAGCAAAACTATGCTTTTACCCTATATATGTATAAACATTCACATCATCTCTATTGGATTCAGGTCTGGACACTGACTAGGCACTCCAAAAGGCAATTTTTTAAGTCATTCTTTAGTAGATTTAATTCGCTGTTGTAGGACAAATTCTACTGAGCTTTAGCTAGTAAATAGCCAGTCTGAATCTGTATTAAATATTGATAAACTAAAGAATTTTTTTCTGTGTTTTTGGCCAATGGGCCAGTATTGTAGTTTCCAAGACATACATCATCATTAAGATAATGTTTTTATGTTGGTTTAAAGTGACCTTTTTACACCATATGTAGTAATGCGTGCTCTTCACAAACAATTCAATCTTGGTTTCATCATTCCCAAAACAGTTCAGCAGTGCAGTTTTTTACCTCTCTGAGCATTCTGCAGTGTGCTTTTAAAATCAAATTGGCGGAGCACCAACTTCGAGAGCCATAAAAGCCATAGTACTAAATTGTCTAATTAGCTTTTGTTAAAGTTATTAGCATAAGGGATCAATGGATGTGTCTAATTAACACATGAAATATTATATGTGTGGTATTTGGTTAAACACTGTGTGTTTGCTTATACTTTCGGCTTAGATCAGATCATATTTTGAATTGAACTTATACCAAACATGCAACAGATCTTCACAGAAAAAAAAACTCAAAATACATGACCATTTTGTCTGTAGAGACACAGTAGCAGAAATAGAATCAATCGGAAAGCTTCTTAATTTCTGTGTTATGTTACGTGTATAGGTAACATGCTGTATATAGGTCTCTATGAAGCCCATATAAACACAGATGATTTAGAGCAACAGAACAATTTGTAATTGAATATGAGGCATTATAAGGGTGTGACCAGTAGCTGGAAAGGTAATAGAAAAAATGCATTAGAAAATGCATAGCACTCAGATGAATAAGTGCTGGTGGCTCCCACTAAAATGTTACAGTATACCGAACTGAAATGGAACACAGACTGCTGCTGTAAATAGAGACGTCTAAGTTATGCAGTATTGTCCATGGCATAAACCCTCCACACATTCCAGACATCACTCTCTGTAAAGGCAACATCACTGAGCAGACTTACAGCTAGGCAAAGGAGCTCCAGGAATTTGGACAGAATCACCCTTGCAGTATTCAAAGCTTAATGTAACCAAAGCACATCCACACTTCTCATATGCTGACCATGTGATCTGTCGCCACTCTGACACCTTATATTTCACAGTTTTTTTCTCTATTACTCAAACATAAACAGGGCATGTATCATTTACAAAACTGTTTGTTTACAAAGTGAAATTGCACTTATACTTATTATATTAAACTCACCATTTTTACACATGACCCTATACATTTTAAACAAGAAGTAGTCATTGAGAACATCATTTTTGTACATACTGTTAAATAATATAAATGACAGATATGGTGTTATATATGTCCCCTGCACACATTTAATACATTAGTGATGTGACCCATATGCGACATATCACTGGATGATCAGTTAAACTGTTATGTTACAGACTGAGATTTCATTTTATATTAATACTAAAGTAATAGAGCCATATGATATTTTATATCAGGTTATTTGGTAATGAAACTGTAATACAGCATGGCATCAATATACAAGTATTAGTAGTAAAAAAAATCTATATATTTTCTTATAAATCAGGCTAGTAAATGTGTATTATTTTATTCATTAGATAATAGAATAACATGATCATGCTACCATTACTTTGAATTGAAAATTATTTGTGCGACATTAGTCCCTGTTTTGATTCTGAGTTTGGGTTACAACCTCTCTGATGCTTTGCTCTGCCCAAACAATAAACAAAATAATAACCAAAAAACTAAATCAAACACAAATTAATGCAACTGTTTAACAACAAACCAACAGAAAAGAAGATTTCTTCCTCACCAAAAAATATACTAAGAAATATACAGTATGTGACAGCTAGTATTGGTTTGCCACTATCTGCACAAAACAGAGATGACCCTGAAGCAACAGTTAACTGCAATAAAATATGGGTGTAAATTGTAATTTACTGGAAAATGTGATTTACTATATAAAGCCTGTAAAGGATTTTACTTATACTATAACCTCATACCTCAAGATGAAATATGAGGTATAAAGTATACTGTAAACAGACCTACTTTTTGTTAGGTCAGAGACTCATTTAGAAAAGCTTTGATAGTTTCTGTTAATGTGGATACATCAGAATAGGGTGAAAAATGTTATTTAAGTTGCTTTAACTATGGCATGGTGGCATTTCAGAGATTGCTTATCTCTTGGGATTTTTATGCACAACAGTCTCTCAAACTTTCATGTGCAAATGCTTTGTTTTGATGAGAGACAGCAGATGAAAGACAGGACAAGGTCTGTTGAGGTAACAGAAATGAGTCCACCCCTAAAATCCACCCCTAAAATCAGCTCTAATTACATTATATAATGTATTATATAATACATTATATAATATAAATGTAAACCTGTGGGCATCCATTGGGTATAAGCCTAGAAATCTGGGCAGCTGACATGTGACCTTTTGTGTTCTAAGTTATAAAATGAGGAATTTTTGCAGTTGTGTCCTGACATTTGTGTACACTTGTGAACATTATGAGCCATGGCAAGCTGCTTGGGCAGTCTTGTAAATCATGGAGAGGATCGAGTTACAGTGTTGTTTGAGAATTCTTGCTTCACCAGTATATTATCCATATCCAAGGTCTAAATTGTATCTGTATTTCTGCTCCCTATCCAACATCAGATTTTAAAATACTCTGCAAAGCATGATATACTATTACTATTGCTCAGGAGACAGGGTTTGCTTCCTAATGAATGTTTGAAATAATAAGTTTTGCTGACTCACTTACCTACAGCATGGAATACTGAAGCAGTAGTTTTGAGATGCACTAAAATGATTCTCATTGTTAATGTAGATTTTAGTATTGCTAATAAATATTTGCTATCCTCGTCAAATTTTTGAGACTAATAAATAAACAAAATCTTCTGCTCATCATATTATCTAATAAAAAATTACTGCAGGCAATCACAAATGAATAACTTCCTGGACCTTTTTATGACTATGTGACTTTAAGGAAAGAGATAGGCTGCAGGCATGAATGATAGGGAAAGCAATTGGACAGATGGGTTATGTTCATAGCAATAATGTGTGTGGGGTGTTAATACTTTTACATTACTTTGATGTATGGTGCATGTGATAAACTGCAGCTAGCTTTCAGTAACCTTTCTGCGGCCGGTTATTTAATGAGGCTATGCAAATAGCCTCAGATTTACATTCTGCCCTGATGTTCGCAGAGAATATTCTTCGAATAGCTGTCCTGTCAGTGCTGTAAATCAGGGTGAGCAGAAGGTACCAACCCTTTAATTAATAATAATTTCTTGTCCAGCAAATTGCTGGCAGTTTTTTTGTATTTCTGAGCTCTGTCCAACAATATAATTTGAAAACAGTGTTGGACTTTTTGGATACTTACAGTGTGAAATTTGCATCGAAATGTGGCAGAAAATAACCAGAATAACTAGCTTGACTGCGGCGATTCTGATTGAGAGGACCCCTGTCTGATCATTTTTCGTAAATTTCTGAAAAATTATTCAAGTCCCTAAACAAATCAGCACAACTCGAAATGTAATTTTAAAACGTGGTGCTTGTGTGAGGGACCAGAAAGGAAAAGAATATTTACAAAATTAAATGAAATGAAATGGATATTTTAGCTGAAAATAAAAGGATTTCAGATTAGAGTTTATCACTTTGCCTTTGATCTCTCTGTGACATCACACACTCTAGCTTGTACTGGGTGATTTCTGAAAAGTGATCAAAAGTGTTTAATTACTCTGTTTAAACAGGTTCCATACTGGTCAAATTGAATTTTTGTATACATCGCTTTGCAATGGGTGAGTCACCTTCCTTTCTTTCTTTCTGTCTCATGTTTCTTATATCAGTCTGCTCCCTGATAATACAGTCCACATCATGATGTTGTCCTTCTAGGTTATTCCCTGTCTTCCATGTCTTCTGTTCTCATGTGGGAGCCTCATCACCTGAATCATTTACCAACCACCTGTAGAATTATGAGGACAAACAATATTCTTTTAAAGTACAATAATTTGCCATTACGTTAATGTATAAAAATACATTTACTTTTTTGTAATGTAATGTAACTTAATAACATTAAGTTAGTAGGTTGGTTTTCTTGAAAATCTACTATATACAGAATGTATATGGGAAATATATACAGTTAATTTACAAAAGAAGACATCTGGTGCCAGAATGAATTGACTCTTCTACAACCTTGAGCTTAAGCTAAAATCTGTGAGTAAAGTGTGGTGTGTCAACATTGGCAGTCACATGCAATCAGTGGAAGCATCCATTTCTGATATGAGTCTTGGTTATTTTTACCTACTGCTTGCTATGACACGAAGAATTGGTGCAATCCAAAGTACAGCACATGTAGGAGGAATATAAAAAAGCTATGAGAAAGTGATGTAAATTAGCCAGTGTGGCAATAAAGTGTACATGGCATGTCAGGGAAAAACCATTCAACCATGCTTGTAATGTATTAGTCATAAGCCGTCTAGGAGGCTACCTGGGAAGAAAACTAAAATAAATATGTAGTGTCATTCATTGTATAGTAAATGTATTATGTTATTTAAATAGGCAGAATGAATGGAATGTCGTGTTTGTATTAAGAGGAAAAAAAACAAGAATGATAGATTCCATAGACGTAGCTTTGATTGTGATTACAAACTTCTCAATAGATACCTCCCTGTCAAGTTCATGTAGTTTGATATGCACACAAATGAAGAAGAAAGTTAAAAGTGTGCTTCTGATTTTCTGTATAGTCTTTTTTCATCTAAGTCATTTATTGAAAATACTGCATCATGCATCACTATATTAAACTTGGAATGTACTGAAGTAATTTCAGACTTCCCCACAGGTTGTTGCTTTACATTTAGGCTGTATTTATATAGCTAGTCATGTTGGTACAAATGTTAGATGTAAATCTAAATGTGAATGTTATTCTAAATGTTCCATAAGGTTTTGCCAGTAGAATAAACAATTCCTTATTTTCTTTTGCCCCAAAATATAAAGCAATGCATGCAACGGTTTTATGAAATGCACCGGGAATGAAGAAGTGCCCTAACCAGCACAGTGACTTAAATAGTAAGGACAATCAGGACACTTATTCTGTTTGTTATTTAAGTTTTTGCCCTCATTGCATTTATTTCATAGTGCTATTTTGGAAAAAAGTCGCATGGCAGATTCAGAGTAACGGTCACGTCTTTGCTAAGCCTTAATCTCCTTGTTTATGGTAAATTTAAAATTTTATGCTCACACTTATGCCTGGTGTTTTGTTCTTTGCCATCAGTTTTTGCTTTGTTTTTGTGTTTAAACATTAAATAAAACCTCTGCAATCTTAAAAACTGATATTGTATTCACAATAGAACATAGACAACATATCAAATGTCAAAAGTGAAACATTTTGAAACTTCATTCCAAATATTGGCTAATTTGAAATTTTGTGACCGCAACACATCTCAAAATTGGGACAGGGCAATAAAGAAAATTTAAAGTTGGGTATAAAAAGAGCATCTTGGAGTAACAGCCGCTCTCAGAAGTAAGGAAGGGAAGAGGATCGCCAATCACCCTAATTCTGTGCTGACAAAATAGTGGAGAAATATCAGAGAGGATTCCGACAGTGTAAAATTGCACAGAGTATGCCTAATATCATTAAAAGTTTAGAGAATATTGAAGAATCTCTGCGTGTAAGGGTCAAGGGCAGAAAACGGTCTTCGAGCCATAAGATGGCACTGCATCACATACAGGCATGCTCCTGTATTGGAAATCACAAATGTGGCTCAGGAATATTTCCAGAAACATTATCTGTGAACACAATTCACCGTGCCTCTGCCGTTGCCAGGTAAAACTCTATAGTTCAAAGAAGAAACCGTATCTAAACAAGATCTGTAAGATCCAAAATTTAACATTCTTTAAAGGAATCAGGGACACCATGTCATTCAGACTTAACAGGAGAAGGACAACCCAAGTTCTTATCAGCGCTCAGTTCAGAAGCCTCCATCTCTGATAGTATGAGTGCATGTGGCATGGGCAGCTTATACATCTTGAAGGACATTATCAGTACTGAAATGTATCCAGGTTATATCCGGGTTCTAGAGCAACATATGCTCCTATCCAGACAACATCTCCTTCAGGGTAGACTTTGCAGCCTGCAGTCTAAATAGAAAATATTTGGTCCATTATAAAATGGAAGATATGACAAAAAAGACCTAAAACAGTTGAGCAACTTAAACCTTCAATTTGAAAAGAATGTGTTAAAACTCTTATCCCTCAACTTGAGCAATTTTCCTAAAACATTTGATTTTTCAACTGTGTTCTATTCTAAATAAAATATGGAATTTTGAAACTTCCACATCATTGCATTCAGTTTTTATTTACAGCTTGTACAACGGGGTTTGTACACTTTGTAATTTGTCCAAACTTTTTTGGAATTGGATTTGTAAGTTTCAACTTCAGTTCAAAACTACAGTTCAGTTTATATTCTTCATATACTTGCATCTGTATGTCTGAAGTCTCACTAATAAAACAATTTAGAACGTTTACTTGATGCTATCAAGTTAACATATGAGTTATCCCTGAAGTACAACAAATGTTTACACTCAGGTTTTCTTTAGACCTGCAAAGATGTTCAAACATAAAAACAAATAGCTTACTCTTAGCAACGTTGGCAAACTTGCTGAAGCTGTACCTTCCTAGTCTGACAGGGCTTTATTTATTTATTTATTTATTATAATCTAGTCAGTCATGCAGTATGCAGTGATTTGGGTTCTAAAATAAACAAAAAAAGATATTGTCATATTATTCATAGTGTTTTATTTCTGGAAAAATAAAAATTTTTTATCCAATATTTCTTCACTTTTATTCCTAAAGAATTTTTATCTTTTATGTTGGTGACTGTCATAGACATGATATTCAGAGGTGTGCGGAGTCCTAGGAAGTAAATTTGTTGCAGGAAATAAATATGCTTGCATAAAGAAAAGCTATGCAAGCAAACATAATCAGCAAATGAATTACACCACAACACTGAATTTTAAACTCAGCAGCAAAAGCAGCATAAAAAGTGAGCACATGGAAAAATGAAAATAAGCAAATGCTTATATGCCTAGATAATGCATGCCGGCATAAATAATAAATGAATTTGCAGTACCCATTATTGAAATGAGATATTTGCAGTTTTTGGAAAAATGTGCTGTGATTTGAGTGCAGAACTAGATATTTTTTATGTTATTCTTTCAAATTAAGCAGTATATGACCAGAAATATGTGGGTATTTAAATGAAACCGATCATATATACATAATCAGGTACAGGGTAATAGACAAGACACGCATTTAAACAATTATGAGAGATTTCTTCATTAGAAATAAATTAGTGAACATGCAAATGAAATCTACTTCACATATATTAGAGCAGCCATCAGGTGATTAACGTTATTATTCAGATTCAGATTTAGAATACTTTATTCATCTCGGGGTCAATTGAGGGTACACAGTGCAACAATGCCATATAAATAGTAAAAAATATACAAACCCGGTTCCAAAAAAAGTTGGCCCAAAGTACAAACTGTAAATAAAATGGAATGCAATAATTTACAAATTTCAAAAACTTAAAACTTTAAATATTAAATGTCAAAAGAGACATTTTGAAATTTTATGCCAAATATTGGCTCATTTAGAATTTCATAACAGCAAAGAAGGGGACAAAAGTTGGGACAAGGCCATGTTTACCACTGTGATACATCCCCTTTTCTCTTTACAACAGTCTGTAAACGTCTGGGGACTAAGGAGACAAGTTTCTCAAGTTGAGAGATAAGAAGGTTAACCCATTTTTTGTCTAATGTAGGATTCTAGTTGCTCAAATGTCTTATATCTTTTTTGTCATATCATCCCTTTTTATGATATGCCAAAATCTGGACTGCAGACTGGCCATTTCAGTACCCAGACCCTTCTTCTACGCAGATGTTTAAGCTGGCTATGACACACGCACTAATGCAACCCCATAACATCAGAGATGTTGTATGGTTGTCTGGCCTTGACCCTTACGCACAGAGATTCTTCCAGATGCTCTAAATCTTTTGATGATATTATGCACTGCAGATGATCATCTGTTCAAACTTTTTGAAATTTTACACTGCCGAACTCCTTCTGATATTGCTCCACTATTTGTTGAAGCAGAATTAGGGGGATTGGTGATCCTCTTTTCATCTTTACCTCTGAGAACCGCTGCCACTCCAAGATGCAATTTCTAGACCCAGTCATGTTAATGACCTATTGCTAATTAAAGTTTTTTGTACCTTTAATTTTTCCAGCCTCTTATTGCCCCGTCCCAACTTTTCTGAGATGTGTTGCTGTCACAAAATTTCAAATCAGCCAATGTTTGGCATGAAATTTCAAAATGTCTCATTTTTGACATTTTTTATGTTGTCTATGTTCTATTGTGAATACAATATCATTTATTGACATTTGTACATTATTTGTATATAGATATACACTGAACAATCACTAAAAATACAAACACCTGGCTAATAAAGGATTGG
The DNA here is from genome assembly GCA_025769995.1 of Xyliphius kryptos. NCBI lineage: Eukaryota > Metazoa > Chordata > Actinopteri > Siluriformes > Aspredinidae > Xyliphius > Xyliphius kryptos. The sequence goes on from JAOUQT010065666.1 coordinate 8,648, forward strand.
TGTACCTTTTTGATTACTTACTACATGCTGATGTCAGATTATAGACTCCACAAGGTAAATAACATCCTCCATAACAAAGTTGACCCACGCTTGTTGCAGAAGCTCCACCGGGTCGCATCACTAGTTCGGCACTCACCTCACAGATCAATCAAGCTTTCCATGGCTGGATGTTTGTTTATGGTATGTATGGTTATGGATGTTAGTTTTGGTACTGTTGTGATACTCTGGTATGGGAACTGCCCACATGTGCAACTGTTGCTGACATTCTGAAAGTTTCTGTCTGCTCTCTATTGATGACGTATTTCCTGAGAAGCACAAAGATATTTAGAAAAAAGGTTCTGTTGGTGGAAAAGGCACGTTATCAGTGATCTTATGCCACCTGCCAGATGTTCCTAATATAATGGTCATTAGGTGTATATGAAAAAATATTTATATAATTTTTTGTAGTTCATGCAATATGAACATGATGTTTTTATAATGCATATAATTAAACACCACAGACGTGTATGCAGGACACACCCACATAAATGAATATGAACACCCACACACAAACACACACACTCGCAATGTTTTTTTTGAAATCTGTCTCTTTCAGTGTGGTTGGACTACGTATTTGTAACGGTCAAGCGGATCGTAAACAATTTCTCTGAAAGATCGTCCCACTGATTCCAGATCAGCTCGGCATCTTCGCGCACACAGACGCCTGACTGTGTATTAGAGCAGTATGTCAGGTCTTAGAGCAGCTGGAAGCACAGGTTAATGATGCCTGCGTGCTTCACTGACACAGAGACAGATTCATCCACAGTTTAAACGGAGACCGTTCTCTAAATGTCCAGCAGTGAGCTGATCTCAGTGCAACATTTATTTTATTTCTTCTGCTGTCGCAAACAGCTTTTAAAGATATGCAAGGCTTATCAGTGACTCCCTTCAATACCCGGCATTCTCACTTTTTGTTCGGAAACTGATCTGTGTGTGTATAAATGTGTGTGCAGACAAGACCCGGGAATTTGGCTATGATAAAACGTCTGGTAAGATGAGTGCAATTCATACAGCTGTCTCTTTCTGGATTGAGCTTGATCTTTGCTTTGCTTTCGAGTCCTGAAGCTTGTTATTGTTGAATTTCTAGATGTATCCGTCTGTAATGTCTGTCTGACTCCTGGCTTTGACGAATTGATGCATGCCACAAGTTGGACATGCTTTTGCATTTAGTCCTTGGTATATAAACCAGTGGCATTCTGATATCACTTATTGAACATTTTTTTGATCTTATTGCATTATGCAGTGTGTTCGTGTATTTTTACAATGCATTTTAATTATTTTAAATGCAACCCATGGTTTTTTTTTAAATTACCTTTATTCTGGCTAATTATATGGATGATGCTTCACTGGAATTTTAAGCTTTAGGTACTTATATTACTAATATTTATATGTGCCTTCTATAGAACTGTAGAATAGGTATGTGTATAATAGTGGATACAATTTTCTGATGACCGAACACTAAATCTGTGAGGGAATGTTATGTCTTTGCTGATATTTTGTCTGGTCCACACTAAAAAAATATTTAATACAGAAATATTATTATATTTCAAAGGGGAAATAAATGTGCTTTTCATTACTGAGGTTAGGGTTAGCATTAATTAGCATAATTTATACGTGAATGGAAAATCCCCACTGTGCTAGTAAAATGTTGGACCCCTTTTTTTGCCTTCAGAACAGCCGTAATTATTCATGGAGTACTTTCAACAGAGATGGTATTCT
>JAOUQT010065676.1:0-10405 GCA_025769995.1 Xyliphius kryptos
AGAGAGAATCGTGCTCATATAATAAAATTCTGACAAGTAGGAGCAAAGATCAGATAATATTGGATGGTTCATTGGCTCATTTGTCACTAAGACTAACCTTCCTGCTAGTCAAGAACAACATTGTTAAAATGCCATGCAGATGCTCACTTTCTCTCTTTCTCTCTCTGATAAGTTGATAGTAAGATGTCAAAGGTTGCCATTAAATATCACATGTAGTACGATGAGTGAAGGAATAGTACAACAAAAAACTGTATTTTTGTTAATAAGGTAAATCTGATCTGAGAGATATTCCTTTATCTAAATGTCTAGCTAGACCATAATAAAAAAAAAAATTAAGACAGCTAGTAATGATAATGGATTGGGAAATAACAAGCAAAGTTGTGTTCTTTTGCTCTTTTTAAAGCATTAGATACATAATAATAATTTATTAATAATAATAATAATAATAGGGCAGCATGGTAGCGAAGTGGATAGATCTGTGGCCTTAAAGCAAAATATTCTCGTCTCGGGAAATATTTTTTGATAATTAAAGTAAAATACATTGATATTAATAATAATAAAATAAAAACAACAATAATCATTTTTATTTATTATTATTATTATTATTATTATTAATGTTGTATTATAGTTACAATTCAAACCTTATGGTGCCTAACAAAGCAGCTACAAACTTGCAGATAAACCAAAAAATAAATAAATAAATAAATAAAAAAGTGAAAATATTCATAATTATAATAAAATATCCGACATAGCCATTACATTGAACAAAAATGTGCCTAGTGTACCCTGTAATGACGTTTATTCAACCTTAATGACATTTAAACACCCTTGAAAACTACGCAGTCCTTTATCAGGCATTAATATGCAGAGTTCTAGCAGTGGAATCGGATTAAACCACCGCGCATGAAATCTGAACGGATCAGGATTTACTGCGCGTCAAATCCATTCTGTCCGAGCGCATTTCAACGCCTTTCTCTGCGTGCGAACGTGTGCGTTTGAGAACTCACCTACCACCAATCGTAAGCATCCTCAAGGGTCTGGCTCTCATATAGCGGCAACTCCCATCACAATACCGTCCCACTGCACTCTCATCTCCTTCGGCGGTCACCCCGTCAGGTGCAAAATGTAATAATAAATCTTAAATAAATAAATCAATCAATGCGCACACAACGGACGTTTTCGGATTCCTTTGGAAAAGGGTTATGCGAATAATTCGGTACGAGATTTTTTTTAAAATCTGTGCAGTTCGGGTCCGGACGGCTGGCAGACTCGTCTGCTGTCGATGATGCTGCTGATGCTGCGAGCTTACACAATGAGGCGTGGATAGAGAGAGAGGGGGAGAGAGAGAGAGAGAGAGAGAGAAAGAGAGAGAGAAGGGGAGGGAGAGAGGGATTTGTGGGAAAGAGAGAATGACTTTCATGGAACGGAATTCAGTTAGCAGACTGCTCACTGGATTAGGAACAGCTGGAAGGTGCCATATGTTCTCTGATGTGTCCTAATTAGCAGTTACTTGACAATTGGCTCTATGTTGATTTGTCCATCTTACAGCAGAAGGCAGCTATGAGTAAACAGAGCAATCTGAGTACATTTAACTGCAGACAGATATACAGTGCATTGGCATTAATGCTACAGCAGATATGGGTCAACTTGTGTATGGATGATTTTCTACACTTTATGGATTCTCTGCCACAAGGTCTGCATTCTATAAAAAATGAAATGTATTTATTAGACAATTATTAGACCCTTAAATGTTGGTAAATTATTATTATTAATATTTATTCATTTATTTTCATTACCCGCTATTCTCAACTTTGGGCACAAGATTAGGAAAAACCCTAGAGAGGGCACAAATCCATCATAGGGCACACACACACTCATACACACACACACACACACACACAATAACTGTCTTTGGAATGCAGAAGGAAACCGTAGTACTTGGAGAAAAAGTTGCCGCACCCGGGGCTCCATCCAGGGATCTTCTTGCTGCATGCTACAGCACTATCCACCATTCCGCTCTTTTTATTATTAGATGAAGTAAATTAATAGTTAAGTAAAAACTAATATTGTATTCCCAATAGAACACTAACAACATACACTATATTGCCAAAAGTATTTGCTCAACCCATCCAAATTAGGCAAATCAGGTGTTTCAATCACTTCCATGGTTACTGGTGTGTAAAATCAAGGACCTAGGCATGCAGACTGTACAAAAATTTGTGAAGGAATGGGTCGCTCTCAGAAGCTCGGTGAAATTCAGCATGGAACTGTGATAGGATTCCACCTGTGCAACAAATTCAGTAATAAAATTTTCTGGCTCCTAAATATTACACAGTAAACTGTCAGCTGTATTATAAGAAAATGAAGTGTTTGGCAATGACAGGCCATGTAAACTGTAAGAACAGGGTCAGTATCTTGTCAGGGTCAGGAGTGGCAGGGTCTCTCAGATGTAAAGATGGAAAGAGGATCTCCCAATCCTGCGCGGACAAATAGTGGAGCAATATCAGAAAGGAGTTGACTCTATAGTTCAAAGAATAAGCCGTATTTAAACAAGATCCAGAAGTGCAGACAAGGCTCATTTAAAAAGGACTGTGGCAAAGTGTTCGGTGGTCAGACGAATCAAAATTTTAAGTTCTTTATGGAAATCAGGGATGCCGTGTCATTTGGACTAAAGAGGAGAAGGATGACCCAAGTTATTATCAGCGCTTAGTTCAGACGCCTGGATCTCTGACGGGATGAGATTGCTTTAGTGTGTGTGGCATGGGCAGCTTAAACATCTGGAATGACACCATTAATGCTGAAAAGTATATCCTGGTTCTGGACCAACATATGCTTTCATTCACACAATCTCTATTTCAGGGAAGACATTGCATTTTCCATGACAATGCCAAACCACATACTGCATCAATTACAGCATCACAGCTGCGTAGAATAAGGGGTCTCCCATAAAAAAACATTTGGTGCATCAAAAAATGGAAGATATGACAAAAAAGACCTAAGACAGTTAAGCAACTAGAATTCTACATTATAAATAAATGGGTCAACATTCCTATCCCTCAACTTGAGCAGTTTCTCTTCTCAGTCCCAAGACATTTACAGACTGTTGTAAAAAAAAGGGGCATGTCTTATAGTGGTAAACATGGCCTTGTCCCAACTTTTTTTGAGATGTGTTGTTGTCACGAAATTTAAAATCACCTAATTTTTTTCTTTTAATGATACATTTTCTCACTTTAAACATTTGATATGTCATCTCTGTTCTATTCTGAATAAAATATGAAATTTGAACCTTCCCAAGTTTTTTGGAATTGGATTTGTATAATAATAATAATATTAACAATAATAATAATGATAATTATAATTATTATCATTATTTTTATTGTTATTATTATTATATTATTATAATACCTACCACTACATTTATTTTAAATTTTAAATAAAAATGTGCTTGCAGCAACAGCAAAAACAAAACAATCCATTACATTTGAAATTAAATTATTCAACAATCCATGAATCACTCAATTTAGGAATATTCCGATGCTGTTCCTTATATGAAATCCTGATAAAAGTTGTATATAGGGCTGCGGTTCTCTACATGAAGACCTGGTGGCACTGTTGCACTGAAATATGTTCCTATGAAAAGCCATATCTTTTATTATTTGCAGAAGTCTCTCAAGTGTCTACTCAAACATCTCAAGAAAACATTTGTAGTTTGCTGTAATGTTAAGACAACTCAAATTATAAAACAGGTTTGCGTCCTGATTGAGATTTCTTTTCTTGCATACATTGTGTGCTATCCTACTGATGTTAGAAAGCATCCTCATGGGTTTCATACATATATTTAATCAGGTATCTGTGCACAGTGTGCACTGTTTGTCTGTTTCTGCAAAATACAGTTTATTCACAGAAAATCTTTTCTTCAATACATTTATGCTAATGGTAGTGTTGCATCATTCACTGCTCACTCCAAAAATATCTTTATTTAACAGTAACACTTCAACCAAGATTTTTGCCATACATCTATTATGTCAGCATGCTTACAAGACAGAAAGTAAGTGTTTGTTTTTTGGTAAATTATTTTTATTTATTATTAATATTTTTATTATAATTTTTTAAAAGTCCTGTTTTTGTCTGCTTTAGTTCTTCCTGTCATTGATTTAGAAACACTCCTCTGAGATTTTATGCTATACTGGTATCATAGCATCATGCTTTTCATATTCTTTCATAATTTGGTGCAATTGTTTGAAATTAAATAAATCTTCCATTCCACCACATCCAAAAATTGAGATATGGTAACTGAGAAGGTCATTTGAGTGCAGTGAACTCATGGTCAGAAAACCAGTTTGAGACCATTGAATCTTTATGACATTGCAAGTTATCTTGCTAGACTTAGCCATCAGACGATGTATCATAATTGATTTACATGACTAGCAATATTCAGAAAGAGTGTAGTGTTTAAACAATGCTCAATTGATATTAATGGGCACATAAAATAACCCCAACACATTACACCACCTCCAGTCTGAACCATTAATATAAGGCATAATTTCATCTTTACTCTAAATTCTCAATAGAACATTTCGCAGAAGAAATAGATCATCATCAGACCAGGCATATATTTTCCATTCTGCCAAATTTTGTGAGCCTGTGAGATTGTGGCCACAATTGCCTGTTCTGAACTGTTGCAGTCTTCTACATAACCTAGATTATGAGTTAATATCACAATCAGGTGTAAAAGCCAAAGAACTGTGTCAGATTCTGCAAGTCACTTCGTGTCAGAGAATTACAATATAGAGCCAAACAAAGTATACCATGGAATACAGTCTAAGTAAAAAAAAACATAGTAACATCTGACTGCCTTTAGTTTATTACTGTTGCCTATGGTGTTTTTGGAACAACCCCCCACACAGATTTTGAGACAAAAGCAGATTTATTGTAGTGCTCACGATCCAACAAACAAAAGGCACAGAGTGTTATAACAAAGGCTAGATAAACAGTCCTGAAAAACACCATGAAGCGCGGTTCAGTCATAAAGTGAAGATTCTTGAGAACATGGCAAGCTAAATGTATGTGTTGACCCGGCAGGAGTTCCAGCCAAACTGCTGCTTAAAAGCACTACTGGAGAGCAGAAGTCTGCTCTCCTAATTGGTGCTAATGATGAGTAATAGACTGGACACATCACAAGAAGAAAGACAGTAGCTGGTGTCTTATATTGAGAAATCTGCAAAGGAATATAACTCGATGTTCAGTGCAGCTTAAAACAAAAGTAATGGCCAACACTGAATACATATTGGAGATCATGGTGGAAGCCTTGGAACAAATTGACTCTCACATATTTGGGATGAAGAGTAACAAATTCTGTAGGCTGTGTCAGTGATGTGAAATCAAGAATGGCAATAGGACATGATGGCGGCAAATTGACATATTTGACATGGAAAAAATAAAACAAATAGAACTATCACCAAGCTAATGAAAACCTTGGTCTGGCCATTAGCCACATATGAATGTGAAGCTTAGACAATGAAAAAAGACACATATTCAAGCTTTTAAGAACAAGTGCCCCCAATGTTTTTGAGATTAACATGTGGTCAGAATGGAAAAAGTTCCTGAAACACATCAAATCCGGAAAGCTATATTAGTATGGTTATGTGATGAGGATCCCACATGGAAGCATTAAAGGAAGCGTAATTAATCATGATGTGTACTGGATTATCAGTGGCCAGACTTTTACAAGCACCCTAACCATAGGTGATGTCATCAGTGGTTTGTAATAAATCAATAAATTAATTAAATTAAATAAATGAAATGTTTAAAAACATATTTCTCCCTCTACAGTGCATATCATAATTAAAGGATTCAAGGTATCTGGAAGAATTTTCTACATAAAGGATTAAGAGTTTATTAAGATAAAGAAATAAGATTATGAGTAACACCTGAAATATTCAATACTTTAAATGGAACTGAGCTATCTATAGAATGAATAATATAGAGAAGAATCAGAATCCCATATCTTATTTGGGAAAAATGGAAGCTGTGTGCTCTGAATCAAAGACCAATGACCATCCAGACTGCAATGAGTCCAAAAGCCGTTAGTAATAGTATAGAGTTTTGTTAGTGTGTAAAAGGTAATTTTAGCATAATGCAAAAAAATACATTGCGATCTTAGAGCAATACATTCCGCATTTTCTAGGGATAAGCATTAATTTTTAATATAACATGGCAATACATAACCACACAGAACACATTAGTAAGGCAAGACTGTGGTAGAATGGAGTATGATTACTAGACTGGTCTTCCTGCAATCTTGACCTCTCAAAAATAGAGAATGTGTGGAGAATAATGAAATATAACAATGTGACAGCAATGTTGGACGAATGGGACAGGCTCGTAGGAAAAAAGATAACCCTAAATTATTTGGCATACTCTGTGCCAAAATGTCATGTGTACTTGACATTGTACTTATCTACAGTCATAAGAAATATAAAATAAGTTCCGCTTCTGGGATATTTGTTCCAGCTTTTTGTACAGTGCATTAAGTAAATTATATTGGCCAGACAATTCAACAGCTCTCACAGCTACACTGAGCACTAACTGGATAAAGACAGCCAGAGCCATTCCATAATGAAAAGTTTTGAATGTAATATACTGGTGACATCATTGTTGATTTACCCTGGACTTTGATCCATTCTTGATAGAAAAAAAATAAAAATATTCACTGGTTTAGTAGAACAATGCTCATTTAAAACAGTAGTATAATTAAAGATTCATCTTCTGCATGTTGGTTTCAGAAACCTGTCGGGCCAATAATTTTACTCATAACTGATATTACTTATGTTGTGAGACTAGCAGCACAAGGTGTTTGTCGAAGCAGGTGCTTAGTAAATTTACAGTAAATTCTAATAGTCAAAATTCTCTCTAAAGCATAAACAGTTCTATTTAGCTATAGAAAATAAAATTAATGCTAAGCAAGGCATAACTGTCATGCATTTACAAAAATAACATGGCAGGAAACATTGTAATATTTCACAAGTGATCAAACACAAATGAGCAACTTATATTACTTAAACTGAAGGACTTAAATTGGGGCTTAAAAAAAGCCCAAGCCCCCAACAAAACAAAACTAAAAATTAATAATGAAAGCCTATGCCTGTGGTTGGTACTGGGCTTAGCCAAGGTAGGAGCGCTACACATGGAGTGTTAATCTGCTAGACTATGGCGGCTCTCCCTAAAAGGCACAGTTAACTGTGAAGAAAATAAACAGCAAAATAAAATGGAAAACAAGAAAAAGAAAGGAGACTTAGAGATGAGTGCTCGGAGCCATAGGCATCTCGGAAACAGGCACTCTGGGTGTGACTAAGTTTCAGGAAACGCTACTAAAGAAGAATGTGGTACACTGAAGAGCAGATGTGGAAAAAAGAAGAGGATGGGGGGAGCTAAAAAAATAAGGTAAATCACATCATAAACTGTTACTTTCTCGGCCTCAGATTACCGCTGGGTGTCACAACGTACCACCAGCCCGCTATTCAGCTCTATGTACATTTGTCACTAAGAACTGAGGTGAGTACTATTTATCATTCAGGGAAGGTACTTCTAAGCAACATGTCCCCAGGGCACAACTTTGGACTAGCACTCTTTAATCTTTATATTCTTTTATTGAACACATCTGTCAATAAACATAATATATCATTCCAGCAGCATTCAGAAAACAAACAATTACATAAATAACGTCCCCAGACACTGCACTGGAGGTTCTGCTGACTTGGTTTTAACTGTCTAAAAAAGATCAAATGAATCATAAATTCCTGCAACACAATGACAAAATGGATTTTGTTATAATTGGAAAAGGTTGTGAAAAGGCTAATGCAATTATCTGGAACTGCTGTCAATCAATCAAGGCCTAACATCAAAATCTGCGTGTCACATTTGACTATCAGCTAAAGCTCATTGTTTCAAGCCTCATGAAGGTCAAAAATAAGTAAATGATCATAGGGTGAGTCAAAATGATCCACAATCTGATTAAATTAAAACATATGTACAAGTACTTTTTGTACGAGTTTGATGCATTACATCAATTCATTTTTAGCTGTGGTACAAGAAAAAATTGCTGCATGTGATTTGCACAAAAGAAGAGCATTGTGCAATGACTGGTTTTTTGTTATCATAGGGTGCGTCTGGCACTGTTATTTAAGGAAGACGTGCACATACGGAGAAAGTGTTTTGTCAGAAAGAAGAGTGTATAAATGTTTTACGGTGCTGCTGTTATTTTGCAGTGATGCTGTTACTGGGATTAAAATCCTCCCGGGGTTGCACTGGGGCATACTGTGTCTGTTTCTCTGTCTCCGTGTGTTTGTGTGTTTTACATCATGGCTGAGTGCATCCCAGGGGGAATGGCCGCTCCAGAGATGCCCACAGCCAAAATGAAGCGTTGATTAGCTTATCTTTATAGCTGTGTCGGAAGTGAGGTTCGGCACACGTTCATTTGTTGAATGTGTGTGTTTTTGAATGTTTCTACATGTGTGTCTGTGGCTGCAAGTGTTTTGTCTTTCTTTTTAATTTTTTAATTTTTTGTTTTGTCTTTTTCAGCTGCTGGCAGGACTTTAAAATACTTTCAGATTGGAACCCCTGATGCTGAAGATTTTTTAAAGAGGGAATATGAAAGTGTATTTATAATTAGGGAGATTATGTAAAAAATAATATATGTGTCCTTTCTGTATGATGGTTAGAAGATATTCTACACCCAGAGTGTAATTGTTTTTGTATTACCCATCTCTGTCTTTAACTAATGTGCTCCCTGAGTGAGGTTCCATTACATTCACCTCTAAGCCTTGAATCTTACAGACATTTTTCCCCCCACCAGGCTCAAACAGTGCCCACCACACAGATATTTTCTTCCTTCCCAGGAACACAATTTATCCTGACTCACGGGCCATCACCTTCTTAGAGAGACAATAACCCTTCCGTGCCAGGAGCTGCTATAAAAGATGTTTCCAGTCCATCTCAACACAGAACTCATCTAATCTCAAGCCACTCGAATATCATTCCCTTATTTCTCAGGCACACCAAGAGGAGGCTAGGAGACACTCACATTAAGCACTATCATACACATCATTCATTCAGAGCTTGGTCGAGGTTTTCGGTAGAAATGCTAATTCACACACACAGCCTCGAGGACAGACAGGATTACAGTCTCTCCTTAGTTGTAGAGCTCCTAGTATAAATAGACACGTCAGGCTAGTAGTTACAGCAGTGACATAGGTGATTTATATACACAGTGTGAGCTCACACGCCTGCTGTAATGTTTTAAAAAAATCAATAATCTGTGAACAGAGTTAAAATTTATTGAACAAAAGACTAGGAGAATACCACATAAAGAATGTCAGGGATGATTTAATTGTATGGCTTTTCTCATTTCCACCAGATTTTCAAAAGCTGAACAATAGAGGCACTAAATGATCACTGGATTAGAAACACATCAATTGTGGCATATGATCATTGAAAACAGGTATCACAATTGGCTCCTATAAGGCAGAAGGCATACATCTATATATAAATTTAAGTGATTTTGACCATAGACTGATAGTCGGAGCCTGGAGGATAGGTTTTGTTTCAGTGTCAGCTACACTTGTGTGCCATGCCATTATATCACAGATGTACAGTATCAACAGTATTGGAATCATCAGCTGAAGGTTATACAGTGGCTGGCTACATGTGGTTGATCAGCATGGAGAGTGTCTAACTAGCGAAGTGAATTGGTCGAGTTGCTGCAGAAGGCATGTGTCAACTTGCACATGGAGAATGTTTGCCTCTTTGTGGAGTCCCTGAGATTTGTGGGCTGCAATAATCAAAAAGGTGGATAACCATCACCAAGCATTCCTAATCTAGTGATCATTCAAATAATGATGGCTTTAAGGAGAATGCTGCTATTAAATCTCGGTTCACATTAACATTTTTGTCAATTTGTAAAGCATTGTCACTGATCAGTGTTCATACTTTTAGTCACTTTCTTGTGGTGCATCACTTTCTGAAGAAATGCTAGCAGAGATACACTCTTCAGCAGTTAAGACTTTCTCTCTCATTTTCTCTGTCTATGTTTATTGTGGGTATATGAATGCATACCAAACAGACCATCCAAAACAAGCCTTGAGTAACACACTGTGTTTACCTTATAACCATTAAATGGCCACTAATACTAAAGAGGACATTAAACAATAAATAAACAAATAAATGTATTGTTTTTATTAGATCTTTTTAGTGTGCACTGACACCAAGCCTTGCCCTTGTCCATATATTCCTTAAATGCATGGTAGTTTAGACCAGTACAATGATGAGCCGAGCCATGTAGAGGTATGTGATACTTTGTTCTTCTTTCTCAGTGACACTCCAATTATAAGCTACAACTTTCTTATGT
>JAOUQT010065684.1:0-10404 GCA_025769995.1 Xyliphius kryptos
TTTTATGCCTATAGCAGCCAGAGATGCAGATGTGTTCTTTGCAGCATGAGACGCTGCATTATGAGCATGAATCTTGCTGCGAAGAACTGACTTGGAAACTGTTGGATATCAGTTTGTAATAACCTGCTAATGCTAATCACAAATTACCATTTTTTTGTTCTTTATAAAAAGGAAAAGGTTAAAAACTCTGCTGCCCAGAATAATTTGGAACCTGCATTTTGAGTGCAGTGTAATCTGGTCTGGTTTTTAAAGTGAACACAGATCTCTGAGTAACAGGCTTCTGGTTTATCTAGCAATCAAATACAGCAGTCTAGTGATTAAACATCGGGAAAATAATGTACTGGATATCACGCATTGATACGAATGTGAAGCGCTCAGAGGTGTGTATTATTGTCATTAATGTCATGGTGGGACAAATGGCGCATCCAAGAAGGCTCCACACCAGACTTAATCAACCTGGCTACACTAAAGTCTGTGGTGTATCAACGTGTGGTTTACACAATGAGAACTATAAAGGGTAAGTGTTTAATGGTGATGTGGACCCATTTTTGTTTGTGCTCCCTCATCTGCTGATTGGGGGAACAATAGACACGCTGAGTGCAGGTCGAGTAGGGCCAAGGATGGCATGCGGGTTACGATTTTCAGGACACGCCACTCTGTGAGAGCAAAGAGGGCGTGCCAGGAGTCAGGAGTGCCATCTCTATATGCCAATAGCACCAATCCATTTTTGCAAAGCTGAACCGCCCTCCTGCCAACTAAGCCTGGAAAATGAAATGCACAGTCATGTTTTTAGGCATTTTCCTGTTGTTGGTGCGTGGACTAATAAAACTGGATGTTTATGCACACTTTGATCAGTCATGGTTTTGTTCTGGGGAACGTAAGTACATATAGGCAGGAAGAAGCAGATTTCTTTCCCTCTCTCCCCTCCAGGTCTGACTCCTATGGTTATATGGAGAGCACTGGGATAAGCTCCAACACTCCATGTGAACCTTATTTTACAAGTTATTCATTTTACCAGTCTTGTCTTACAGTTTTATCGTATCAGTAAACAAACTTTGTGGTAATAATGATTTTAAACAATGTTTTTATACTTTTTGCACCGTATTATACAAACACTTTCCTGTAACTGTAGTTAATGTGGAAGAGTTTGCTTCTTATTAACTAGAAATCAGCATTCACCAACTTAACATGCATAACATGGAGCATGCTTCACCATGCATGCATTTATGCGAGAGTGTGTGTGTGTGTGTGTGTGTGTGTGTGTGTGTTTTATGTTCACAATAACATCACAAGGTTTTGCACAAAGTCCACCTCTTTACTGAGACCAAGCTCATCCTTAAGTCCAGAAAATGATGTCATATTGTTTTACATATGTCATATTTACAACAAAAATTCCCCTGTTCTGACTGAACGTAGCATGGTGGGTTCTTTAATGTACAAGCTTTGCCAAAAATATATACACATTTGGACAAAATTGTTGGTACATTTTGGTTAATGAATGAAAAACCCACAATGGTCACAAAAAATAACCATTGTGACATTGCTTTTCAACCATGCCTTAATATAATTATTAAAAAAAATAAACTTATTAAACAGGCCTGAACAGAAATGATGGTAACCCTGAAAATAATGTGACCAAAGAGACATTAGAGTGTGTCCACTAATTAGCATCACAGGTATCTACAATCTTATAATTAGTCAGAGGACCTGTATGTAGGGTTACAGGTAGTCACTGTGCTTTTGGGTGGCATGGTGTGTAAGACCAACTCCAAGAAGCTTGATGTTCCTGTGACTACAGTTTCACATATTATTCAGAAATTTAAGATCCATGCGACTGTTGCCAACCTCCCTGGACGAGGCAAATAATTGATGACAAACCAAAGAGACGGAGAATATAAATGGTAACAAAAGAACCCAGAAAAACTTCTAAAGAGATTAAAGGTGAACTTTAAGATGAAGGAACATGAGTGTCAGATCGCATCATCCATCGTTGTTCGAGCCAAAGTGGACTTCATGCCAGACGACCAAGGAGGACACCAATGTTGAAAGCAAAACAGAAAAAAGCCAGACTGGAATTTTCCAACCCACATGTTGAAAAGCTACAAAGCTTCAGGGAGAATATCCTACGGACAGATGAGACAAAAATGGAACTTTTTGCCAAAGCACATCGGCTTTATGTTTACAGATGGATAAATGAAGCATATCAAGAAAGTAACACTGTCTCTACTTTGAAACATGAAGGCGGCTCTTTTATACTCTTGGGCTGCTTTGTTGCATCTGGCACAGGGGGTCTTGATCTGTGCAGGGTACAATACAATCTTAAGACTATTAAGGAATTGGAGAGAAATGTGATGCCCAGTGTCAGAAAGCTTGTACTTAGTCGCAGGACATGGGTCTTGCAACAGGATAATGACCCAAAACACACAGATAAAAACACCCAAGAATGGCTAAGAGGAAAACATTGAACTATTCTGAGGTGGTCTTAACCTGAATCCTATTAAGCATCTTTGAAAGGAGCCGAAACGTTCCGTATGGAAAAGGCAACCTTCGAACCTGAGACAACTGGAGCAGTTTGCTGATGTGGAGTGCGCCAAATACCTGCTGAGGGGTGCAGAAGTCTCACTGACAGTTACAGGAATCATTTAATTGCAACCTTAAGGGGTTGTGCAACAAAATATCTAGTAACGTGTACCAACATTTCAGTCCAGGCCTATTTAATGAGTTCATGTTTTAAAATAATTGTGTTAAAGAATGGTTTAAAAGCAATGTCTGACTTCATTTGTTCATTTTTATAGCATTTTTATTTATTACTCTTTTCAGATTCAAGTTATTTCTGTAACCCTTGTGGGTTTGTCTTGCAATAACAGATGAATATCAAAATGGGGAGCACATAAAACACCACTTGGATTGGGAATCACATCTGGATCCTTAGCGCTGGGAGGCAAACATGCTAACCACTACACCAATGTACTGCCCAGAACACAGTCTGTGCCAATTAGTGGATCCATTGGAACAATACGGTTACAGCGACAATACTGAGACGACTCACATTGTTGTGGCACAGAGACTTCTTTTTCTTTTCTGTATGACTAATCGCTGCAGGTCAGGTCATTTTCCGGTCAGTTTTTTTAATCACTTTCTCATGAAGTCAACGGGGGTGGGAGTTTCACATGCCCATCAAGGAGAGAATGCATTAGATGCTTATGCATTATTTGCGGAGCCTTGGACCTGCAAGTTCAACTATGCTGAAATTATAGTTGGGCACATTTATTTTTGTTGAAGGGGTGTTTAGAGGGTTGGGGATTGTAATGGAACACTTTTCTTTCGTAAAGAGATTAAATTAAACTATTTGATGGTGCTGTGGTGTAAATGAAATCTGTTATGGTGCACACCCTTTATATGTATGACTGCTGTTCAGTCTTCAAGTAGTAGTTGCCAGCTTCTACCACTCCACCCAGCTGCGAGTGGGAAAAAATAATATGAGCCTCAAAGGGCCGAAGTGCTCGGGCAAAAGCAGGAATAAAACTGTGTGCAGCGTCAAACTTGGGGAATAATTGGCACCGGCAACCACTGTATTAAAGGAAGGAAGGTCACTTGAGATGCAGAATCTGACATCCAGCCTTAATAGGATTGAGTGGAAAGGTTAAAAACCTTTACCAAACACATTTCAGGAAACCTGCAGTGTTCTAATAAAGCAATAAGTTATGAGAGGGCGTGCATTTTTGTGAAGAGGTGTTATTAGGCATGACGCAAAGCAAAGTTCAGTTACACCTCTTTTCTATAATTTAGCGGGCGGCATGGTGGCTTAGTGGTTAGCAGGTTCGCCTCTAAGCGTTGGGGAGTCCCGGTACGAATCCCGGTCTGGGAGAAGTTTCCATGTTCTTCCTGTGTCCGCGTGGGTTTTCTCAGGGTTCTCCGGTTTCCTCCCACAGTCCAAAAACATGGATTTCAGGTAAATTGAATGCTCTACATTGCCCTGTATAGTATGTGTGTGAGTGTGTGTGTGTGCCCGAGATGTTCTTCCCTGGATGGGCATGGGGAACCTCACTGTGACCCTCCAAGATAATAGATGGATGGATGGACTTACAGGTATCCCAACTTAATGGTAGGGTCAGAACACAAGGTTGATCCATCATCCCTGGAGCAATGAGGGTTAAGGACCTTGCTAAACCGGGAACCCACAACCACCAGATTGAACGCCCAACACCCTAACCCCTGAGCTACGACAACCCTCTTTTTCACAATAATACACAACCTCTAGTGTCTTAAATTGTCTTTTTTAAATGGTTACAAACATGCTATACTGAAAAAACAAATTTGTTTATTGAAAACCAAACCTTCTGGGGGAAAAAATGTTAAAACAAATATCTACAAAAAATAATGTAGTGTATATCATGCACTGATAGGATCGTTAAGCAGTCTGAGGTGTGCGTTATTGTCAATAATGTCACAAACTGGACAAACAGCTCAGCCAATCAGATTTAAGGACCCGAACCACCCGCTTTTTGGCATTGCAGATAAATACCAAAAGACAAATATACACTCACTGGCCATTTTATTAGATGCACAGTCTGTTTTTTATTTCCAGTGAACGTATAGATGGACTTTGTAGTTCTAGAACTACAGACTGTTGTTCATATGTTTCCTTACATACTTTGTTAGTCCGCTTTAGTATGTTCTCTGAGATCAGGACCTCACAGAGGAGTGTCAGTGTGTTGAATGAGTCTTTGTACTACAGTGATACTGACATGGTGGTGGTGGTGGGTTAGTGTGTGTGTGCTGGTACGAGTGGATCAGACACAGCGGTGCTGCTGGACAGAGAACTGTACACCAATCAGAACTGGTGTCTGATCCACTCGTACCATCATCCACCACCCTAATAATACCTGCTCTTTGGGGTCCTGATTATCAGAGAACAGAGTAAAGAGGACTAACAAAGTATGTAGTGAAATAAATGGACTGCAGAATGAAATTGTAGAACTACAACGTCCATCTATATTGTAAGTGGAGAAACAATGAGCTGAACCTCAGAAGTAAGAACCTATTAGATGTTCATGCTGATCTCTTTTTATTTGTTGCTCTTCAGGCAGCAGAAACTCGAGAAAGTGATGGATGAGGAAGGACTTCCGGATGAGGAGGTAAGTGTGAGATTAGAATAAACTGAGCATTGTGCACTTCTTCTGTTCACACTTATCAGTGTAGTTGTTCTCTCATTTGTAAGTCACTTTGGATAAAAGCGTTTGCTAAATGACTAAATGTAAATGTATGTCAATGTAGTGCACTCTGATGTATCGCAATAACTAAGCCCTTTTGTTTTGTAGAAGCGAGTGCGCCGCTCTCAGCATGCAAGAAAAGAAACGGAGTTCCTGAGGTTGAAAAGGACGAGGCTGGGTCTTGAGGACTTCGAGTCGTTGAAGGTGATCGGCCGCGGTGCATTTGGAGAGGTAGGCTGGACAAAGTTTCGAAAGAGGTGGTGTAAAAGTAAAAACAATATAAAGCCATGTGACACAGGGTACAGCCTGGTGGAAAAACCACAGAAACCAATTAGAGACAAATAATAGGTATTATTAAAGCAATAAGGTACGAGAGGGTATGCAGTAATTGCGTTTTTTACAACAGTGCGTTGTTACAAAGCAGCTTTACTGTGTTAGGAGCCTAAACCCCTAAAGAGCAAGCCGAATCTCCAGTTGCAAGAAAAAAACTCCCAGTTTTGTTGATTTTTTTAAGTAGAAATGTGGAGAGGACCATGGTTCCTTGAGCGGCTGGGCAGCGAAGGGAAACTGTTATTGTTATTAAAATGGTTGTTAGACACGATGTGAAGTAGAGTGCAGAGCAAAACCTCGAGTGCCTTATTGCTTTTATTACAGGGTTTTAAACACATAATAATAAAACACAAAGTTTGAGTCTGAGTTTATTTTATTAAAAATACATTATTTTATTAAAAATACATTTTATTAAATAAAAAAAAAGATAAAATGAATGCTAGGGCGGCACGGTGGCTTAGTGGTTAGCACATTCGCTTCTCAGCGCTGGGGATTCCTGGTTTGAATTCCAATCTGGGCGGAGTTTGCTAGTTGTCCCCGTGTCTGCGTGGGTTTCCTCTGGGTTCTCCGGTTTCCTCCCACAAACCAAAAACATGAAGGTAAATTGAATGCATAAATTGCCCTGTATAGTGTGTGTATGTGTGTGTAACTGTGTGTGTGTGAGTGTGTACCCAGCGATGGATTGGCGCCCTGTCCTGGGTGTATCATAATGTTGTGTGCATTGCAGTATTTGGAGTAAAACTTTGCTCTTATGCCGGTAACTGAATCTTCACACTCTGCTCTTACTGGTGCAATGTGACATTAATGAAGATTGGCCAGCAGGCTGCTCCAATTTAGTCATAAAACCTGTCATTCACATTTCTTACTGTTCTTCATCCAAACTAATAATAACTTTTTGACATTTTCAATTGATGTTTTGTAAGCACATTAATGCCTTTCACTACATTAGTGTCTTTATCGCTTCCTTTTTGAAATTTTACTGTGGACGGCGACTTTCTGTACATGCAGCCGATTTTAACAATCCTAATGCCGCTCTTATATTCTTTTATGATGTCCTTCTTCTTTGATGAACTTCACTTTCACTTCTAAAGAAAAACTTCTTGGGGGCAATGCGATCTGTGATCACGTGATCGCGCCAATTATATCCGAAGCAACCGACAAATACAGACATAATATTTGCAGAGAAAACTGACAAACACCAAATCCGGTGATCCCCGAAGTTAACGAGAACATAGGTTCCACTGTATTAAGCTGTCCATGACCCAACATTTGAAAATCGCTGGTGTAGTGATGATCAGGGCTGCTGGGTAAACTATGTGTACGTGTGTGTGTGTGTGTAATGTTTATGGGTGTCATGTGTTTGCATCAGGTACGCCTCGTGCAGAAGAAGGATACAGGTCATGTTTATGCTATGAAAATTCTGCGAAAGGCTGACATGCTGGAAAAAGAACAGGTATGAAGACACTACAGTAACATCTTGCTTACAAATATCAGCTTTTTAACATTTTTTTCGAAGACTTTTGATCACTGCACAATCTGTGAATGGGTGTCCTGCACTGATGATGCTGCCGGGCCGCTCAAGGAGGAGGACTCCCCCAGTGAGCCTTGGTCCTCAGAAGGTTTTTTCTTTAAAATTTTATAACATAACAGGGAGATTTTTCCTGTCACTGTCGCTCTGGGTGGCTCTTTTGGGGTTTAAGCTTGGAACACTAATGTACTAATGTGTTAATAAACGTAACAAATAATACCTCTATGTATTAATATATTATTTCGAAAAATACTAAAAACTCCCAGTTTTAATTAATTAATTAAAAAACAGCAGTACTTTTTGATAGCGCAGCACAGTGTCATAGTAGTTATCACGTCTGCCTCTCAGCATTGGGGATCCAGGTTCAAATCCTGATCTTGGTGTAGTTTCCAAGCTCTCTCACTATCTGCTTGGGTTTTCTCCAGGTTCTCTGGTTTCCTCCTACATTATAAAAACATGGATTCAAGGTAAATTGGCTGCTCTAAATTGCCCCTATATAAGTAAGTTCAGGTAAATTATTTATATATCGCTATATAACAACAGTAAATTGTCACAAAGCAGCTGTACAGTGTTATGAGCCTGAACCCTGAAGTGACAGTTGCAACAAAAACCTCTGTTAAGTTGTTTTTAAGAAAGAAACCTTGTGAGGACCAAGGCTTGTTGGATGACTCATCCTCCTTGAGTGGCCGGACAACATTGACATATAGTGTGTGTAGCCTCATTTGTACTCCCTCTGCGTACGGAAATGTGTGCGTGCGCTTTATGCGATATAACAGTTACTGCCCACATACTTCCTTGCGTCAGCTCCGTTGATATGGTTGTTAAACACTACATCCATTAGAGGGCAGTTTAGAGTAAAAATCAAACATGGCGACGGCGGAGGAACTTGTGATTTTGTACATACTGCAAAAACGACAAAAAGGCAGCGTTCTAGACGGCGGTGGTCTGTGAGGCCACTGAATAGGTCGCGACATTTGGATGGAGAATTTTATTCACTTGTCCGCCCAATGAGGGAAATTGATGACGAACGTCATTTCCAATACTTTCGGATGTCTGCCAGGGCATTCGATAACTTGCTTTGCCGGGTATCCCCGCACATCAGGCATGAGAACTCACGCAGTGCCCCGGCGAAGTAACATCATATAAATGATTAAAATTGCGCAATAATTCGCACAACCGGTCTTCAAAAAGTTCCGCCATGTTTTTCTTCTTCTTGTACATATGGAAGTGGTTGCATCATGCACTGCCGCCACGATTTCCAGTGGTATTGCTCCGTCCCGTTCGCATCCGCAAGCTTTCAGAAAACGTGCAAATTACGTACAAAATGAAAGCAGAGTACGGACAAAAGACTCCGTCCGTATCCGTTTCCGTATTTAACGTTGAGCATAAATGAGCCTTAACAAACACATTCTTAGTATCACCTTCTCTGTGGGATAACAAACTTTACAAAAAACGTTTAGAGCTTGTTTGCTCTATTAAACTCAGGAGCTTTTTGCCTTCTCCATATAGTAGGCTATTACTATAGCTATAAAGCTAAAGCCAGCTGTCCAAGCTAAATAACCTAGGGATCAACACTTCCATGTGTAATTGGGTCCTGGAAAGACAGTCAGTAAGATCAGATGTCCTTAAGCCGCACTCTAGACACTGGTGTGCTACATGGATGAATACTAAGCCCACTTTTACTCTCTCTGTTCCCCCATGACTATGTATCACTACATAGATCCAACATCATTATAAAGTTTGCGGACAATACCATGGTCATTGGCCACATCAGTGACAGTGATGAATCAGCCTACAAAGAGGAAATCCAGCCGCTGGTGAAGTGGCGTTCTTCCAGCAACCTCTTCCTCAACACCTTAAAGACCAAATAGGTCATTGTGAGTTACATGAAAACCAAACACCAACATACATCTGTCCAGATCAATACAGCTAAGGTAGAACATGTTTCTGAGAATCTTTCTTGGACCAACAAGACTTCCTGTATTATTAAAAAGGCACAACAGCGTCTTTACTTTCTGAGGCAACTGAATAGAGATTATCAAATGTCCTCATTTACTTACAAACTTTTACAGGTGCACAATGAAGTTTACTGACCAACTGTGTGACTGTATGGTACAGAAGCTTCACTGTGTCTTAAAGCAAGGCCCTGGAGAAGTTTCCTAAGAGCATCACTAGCATCGATGATCTTTACCGTTTACGCTGTATAAAAAGAGCACCCAGTATCATCCAGAAGTTCTTTTACCTAAACAGTATAACCTCCTACCCTCAGATAGGAGATACCAAACCCTCGGCTTAAGAATAGGTTTTTTCTTCATCAGTTACATTACAGGACTTATCTTAATTGACATGCACAAACTGAACTTTTTAAAACACTGACTTGCATGCTGTTCTACATCTGTATGGTCATTATTACCATTTTACACCTTATGTTCAGCATTTATCATTTACTTGCACAATAATGCAATCTCTGAAATTAATGACAATAAATCTTAATCAATCAATCAATTATTGTAAGCAAATCACAAAAAAGAGATGTTATTAGGCAGTGGTGTTACACCTCTTTTCTGTGATTTATTCACAATAATGCACAGTGTCTTATTGCCTTTATAAAATGGTTACAAACAAAAAAAAAAGGTCTGAAAAAATAAATGTGTTTATTGAAAGCAAAACTGTTAACAAACTGGTTTTCCAGTTTAATAACGATGTTATTATCTAACAATAAAAAACTGCCATATACTGGCCAAATTACAAAACACAATTAATAAAACACATGGGGGAAAATTATATTTTATAAAATGGGTAGTTAAGGTCCTTAAATCTGACTGGCTGAGCTGTTTGTCTAGCCATGACATTATTAACAATAATGCACACCTCTGACTGTTTCACATTTATATTGATGTGTGATATACACTACATCTCTTATATACTCTGTTCAGTAATTTGGCCATTAAATGGGAATTTTCAAATTGTAGAGAAACCGGAAACCTGTAACTCAAGGATCAGTGTGTCTTTTTTGAAACTGAGCTTTTGAAACCTTTCACTGAAGACAAGGTTGTGCATTATTGTGAACTATTTATCTATTAAAGAATCGGAACTACTTGTTTTTTTTTTGTTTTTTTTTTAAATATTTTTTAATTTTAAATATTGTTGCACTTAAACATAACACAAATACATAGCAGTCTTATATTTACAATCATAAAAAATAAGATGAGATAAAGAAAGAAATAGAAGTAAAAGGGCATCAATTAATTCCAAAATATTCCCAAACAGGGGACCACACTTGTTGAAAGTTACAGGTCTGTTTACGTAAATCAAAAGTTAGTTTCTCTAAAG
>JAOUQT010065695.1:0-10404 GCA_025769995.1 Xyliphius kryptos
CAAAATATCTGAATCACAGACTGATGTGAATTATATTTTCTCCATGAATACTTCTTAAGCAATCCCAAATGCTCTGCCTGCTTACTTTCATGACGTTCTCCTGAGTCGCGCCACTTCCAGACGCGTATTTCCTCATTAGAGCATTTAGCCAATCACATTTCAGCATCGTTGGTTGCCAGACTTAATTTGTTTCTGCCTACGTTGCACTCCCGTAGCATTAAATAAGTGTAGCACAACCGGTTGCTTCAACCAATCAGGTTTTGAGTTTTTTTCGGCGCCTTCCTGAAGGCCTACACTATGCCAGCCTGTTCACGCCCTCTGATTGGATGGTACTTTGGATGAGCAGATATTTTCAGCCAATTACAACTTATTACAAAAATACAAATCAGCCGTCAGCAACAGCTTCGAATGAAACTCTTTTTTAAAAAAAATGGAGGATGAATTTTGTGTACAAATAATTAGGATTTAATTAATATCTGGAAAAAGCTATTAGACGGGGATGGGGGGGGGACGCTCATATGTAAAGGCTTTATTTAAACATTATTTTAAATGAATTAAAACACAATTAATTAATGTATTCATGTAATTCTCTCCTTGGGTTGGGGGGTGGGGGGGTGTATTGGTATTGAGAACATTTCGGGCGCTGGGCAGATACACCCAGGATAGGGCGCCAATCTATTGCTGGGCACACTCACTCACAGCCACACACACACACACACACACACACACACACACTGTATGGGGCAATTTGGAGCAATCAATTTACCTTAAATCCATTTATTTGGACTGTGAGAGGAAACCCACCGGGAGAACATGGAAACTTCACCCAGATTGGGATTCAAACTGGGAATCCCCAGTGCTGAGAGGCGAACATGCCAACCACCAAGCCACCGTGTCGTTCATTTTATTTCTAACTTATCCGGAGTCCTAAGGCCTATCCCAGTGCCTTTAGAAAGCAATTTGTGTTAAAATAAAGTAAAAACACAGCATACGTTTTTATTAACAGAGAATTAATCTATGCCCCGTGTGGACAGTGATTTTTCCCATCCAATAATAAGGTGCCCCCCCCATCTCTCACTACAGAAGCTTCCTTTTTGGGGGTCGGATTTCTACTAGACTTCAAAAGAGGGGTGCATGACGTATGAGTTTTTTATCGTCATTCAGAGTTTGTGCTTGCTTTTAATTAAAGGTTATACCAATAAGCTCGGGTTCGCTCACCTCTCCGAACCTAATTTTCCTGCCTTTGCTTCCTTTTTTTTTTTCTTTGCTCATCCTTCCTCTGCTTTTTCTCTGGGAGCAGAAGCTCATGGACTCTTCAGGTTATATTACATCCTTCCACCTCCATTGTGCTCCATTTGTTTTTATGGATCGTGTCTTGTGCCAAGGTTTTAATATCATGCTGGAACAAGAACCTAAAAGCATAACAGCAGTCCAAAATGCTTGGCTATGTCTTTAATTTTATTCCCCCGTTACAGGAAGACCGATTGCCATTCAATAATCAAGAGGTGTTCGGATATATCTGCCAATTAAATCCCGATAAAAAGCCTGGAACATGCAGAGAGTGACATTAATGTCTTCTTGTCACCATCCTGAAGGCTTTACAGGGTGGGGGGCTGAATTATGGGTTTTTTTTACTTCGGCGGCAGCAGCGACAGCTAATGACTGACCATAGACGGGACTTCCACATGATGTAGAGTGCAGCTTCAGGGCGGTGGGTTTCTGCTTCCGCACGAGGGTCAGTGCTTCTATATCGGAGGAACCAGATCTATTAGCCAAACCAGCCCTTGAGCAGGTCCAGGGCAGCGGGACGACAGAACTGGGTCGGGAAAATTATTAGTTTTTAAACCTTAAAGCAAATAGATCTTTGTTAAAAAAATAAAATAAAATACTTGCATTTATTACAATCAACCACATGTATTACATTTACGGGTCCAAATGCTGCCCCCTGCCACCTGAACTCTTATTACACGTCTTTATTACAGGAAATTAAACCGAAATTTATATTTCCCCCTAAAACACAAGCATCAGTACCGTTAGGGACCTGAGTCAGACCAACAGCACTGAATAAAAAGGGACTTTCTTTTTTCTTTTTTGAAACTCAGTAGGGATTTAAAAGTAGAGCAGGTGCGAGTCTGTTCCAACTTTAAGGAGGCAGTTGAAATATGATTGGAGTAACTTGTGGGCCCCATGGTTCCACTACTAATGATGTGCTTTCAGGCTTCTCATCGAGTTCTGTTTAACAGGCAATATAAGGTTCAGCTGTTAAAAAAAAAAAACAAAGGAGGGAAAAAGAAAGAAAGCAGGTAGTGTGTGTCATTTTGTAGCTCAATGTGAACTTCGCTCAATGTATTCGTGTTGAATGGCGCCGCTGACCTGTTGGTTAATGTGTGACTCGCCGACGTTCAGCCGACTCCTATAGATTTAGTACATCGCGCTCTCCTCTCCACGCCTCCCGTGTTCGCTGCATAAAAGCCAGAGATACATTTAAATTCCCCCCCGCGGTGCGAGTAAGTCATTATTAGCTCAATGCCACGCTTCTCCCGCCCCGTGTGCCAGTTTACGCTGTTTAAAGTATACATACACTGACTTTTCACTTTCATCTGATGCTGCAGCTGATAATCCATATGTGTCCAAAATATGGACTGATCTCTATACAGTCTGTACATGGTGGTCCTACACTGTGAGTTTTTTCTTGCCGCTGTTGCTTGGTTTGTCTTTGGGCGTTTAGGTTTTGTACTCTGTAAAGCTGCTTTGTGAAAACAAAACTGTACACAAAGCGCATTCCCCTCCACTCTACCCGTGTGCCAATCACTATACACCAAGCGCCTCATATCTTTCCCTCGTCTCTAACTGTGTGCCAATCGCTATACGCCGAGTGCCTCGCGTCATCCCCTTCACTCTACCCGCATGCCAAACTTTATATGCCAAGTGCTTCGTGTCATCTTTTCCACTCTACCCCTGCGCCAATTGCTATACCCCAAGCACCTTGCTTCTTCACCTCCACTCTACCAGTGTACCAATCGCTATATACCAAGCACCTCGCTTCTTCACCTCCACTCTACCCATGCGCCAATTGCTATGCCCCAAGCACCTCGCTTCTTCCCCTTAACTCTACCCGCACGCCAATCGCTATACGCCAAGTGCCTCGCGTCATCCCCTTCACTCTACCCACATGCCAAACTCTATATGCCAAGTGCTTTGTGTCATCTTTTCCACTCTACCCGTGTGCCAATCGCTATACCCCAAGCACCTCACATCTTCCCTTCCACTCTACCCTCATGCCAAGCACTATACGTAATCTTTCCTCGAATCAGGGTTCTTTGTTTTGTGTTTTTAATAGTCCTTATATTTCTGCATTCATTAAAATGCTAATTTAATGCATTTTAAAAACTCATTTAGCAAAACCAACATAAAGCACGAGGTGAAGCCTTCAAAAGTTGTAATGACGATTCTCAAAGCTTTTTTATTTGTTTTCATTATCCAAAGATGTTGTATCCTGTTCCTTTCTAAACTCGATGTAAAAGTTGGTATTTGTTGTTGGATGACACGTAACTGAACGATAAAGCATCATCCTGACTGATTTTAACTTGATTTTAAAATTAATTACTGATCCAATTAGTCTGGGTAAGAGATCGAACCCAATCACGCTCCAAGTTGCCTTTCTTGTCCACTAGAGGGCAGAAATGTTTCGTGCATGATCAGAAACAATGCAACTACACAAATGAAATGATGTTTAGGTTTCACATGCTCTGTGTTTCCTGTACAAACCAGAGAGAACGGTGGACATCAACAGTGTGACGTCACTGAACTCTTAAATTGATTTTGTTCAGTCGCGGGAACCATGAACCCATACAGAGATAAGAACTGGCACTGGTTCCTGTTCAGTCAGCCAACTACCTGAGCACATGCCGCGTACAGTGTGTAACTACCAGACACCTCTGCCATCTCGGTTCACTTATGTCCACTATACATTTCTTTAGGACCGGATTCGTCTGTAGGTCATGTCATTAATCCTGCTTCTAATTTATTCATTTAATTTAATGACAAAATGTTAAAACATTAATTATTGACAAAACGGTGAGCATTTGTACAGTTTAATTGAAGTCACTTACTGGTTTGCTTATTTGGCATTAATTGCTACATGTCAAGCGCCTCGCACTGCACGCTAAACGCTATAGGCCAAGCGCCTCGCATCTTCCACTCCAATCTATGGGTGTGCCAATTGCTATACGCCAAGCGCTTCACATCTTCCACTCTACCCGTGTGCCAATTGTTATACGCCAAGTGCCTTGCATCATCCCCTCCACTCTACCCGTGTGCCCATCGCTAAACGCCAAGCACCTTGCGCCATCCCCTCTATTTTAGCTGCATGCCAAACACTATATGGCAATAGCCTCATATCTGCCCCACCACTCTACCCATGCGCTAATTGCTATACGCCAAGCGCTTCGCGTCATCCCCTCCACGCTACCCGCACACCAAACGCTATACGGCAAGCGCCTCACGTCATCCCCTCCACTCTACACATGTGCCAATCACTATATGCTAAGCACCTCGCGTCATCCCCTCCACTCTATTGGTGTGCCAATTGCTATATACCAAGCACCTCACATCTACCCCTCCACTTTATCCGTTCGCTAAACCCTATACGCCCAACACACTCTACACGTGTGCCAATCACTTTACGCTAAGCGCCTTGCATCATCCACTCTAGGGGTGTGCCAATTGCTATATACCAAGCATTTCGCATCTACCTCTCCACTCTACCCATGCGCCAATTGCTATACGCCAAGCGTTTCGCGTCATCCCCTCCACGCTACCCGCACACCAAACGCTATACGGCAAGCACCTCACGTCATCCCCTCCACTCTATTGGTGTCCCAATTGTTATATGCCAAGCACCTTACATCTACCCCTCCACTTTACCCGTGCGCCAACACGCCCAACACTTTATGATAAATGCCTCACATCATCCCCTCCACTCTACTTTTGCGCCAAACGCTATACGGTCAACACTATATGGCAAGCGCCTTGCATCATCCCCTCCACTCTATGGATGTGCCAATTGCAATATACCAAGTGTTTCGCATCTACCCCTCCACTTTACCCGTGCGCCAAACGCTATACACCCAACACGCCCAACACTATATGGCAAGCACCTCACATCATCCCCTCCACTCTAATCGTGCGGCAAACACTATACGCCCAACACTATATGGCAAGCGCCTCACATCTTCCCCTCCACTCTATGGGTGTGCCACTTGCTATATACCAAGCATTTCGCATCTACCCCTCCACTCTACCCGCACACCAAACGCTATACGGCAAGCACCTCCCAGTCATCCTCTCCACTCTACCGATGTGCCAATCACTATATACCAAGTGCCTTGCATCCTCTCCTCCACTGTACCCATGTACCCTATATTATTTATACACAAAATAATCAAAACAAAATGAAAATGAAGGCAACGTTGTGTCAGAGTGTTGGTTTGGAACTTTTGGAGATTTAAGGCAGCCGGATTACGTTTAATGTAGAGTTTGCATATTCTCCCATGTCTGTCCTCTGGGAACACGAGGTTCCTTCCACTGTCAAAAAAAAAACCCAGTGAGTCAGGTGAAATAGTCGATTGCCCCTCGGTGAAATGAGTTTCTCAGTGTGTCTACCCTGAGATCTATCCTCAGAGGAAACGTGTTTTCTTACGACACGTTGGAAATCAAGCCAAACAATTAAAGCAGGCTCGTGTATCAGGTGGAATAAAGCCTCCGTTTATCAGTTTCTTAGTTTTCTGCCGTCTTCTGAACAAAGAACATGCAAATCATCCCTATTTGGCTCCACCTTAAGGCAGCTACAGACAGGGATTTGCATATGCACGTACACTTTGTTTATTTGAGGTCCTTGGCACAGTGCACATTACAGTACAGATGGAATTATCATGGCATCAGACACCTTCATATCACGGCGTAAAAATGCTTTAGCAGCTGTTAATGTGACATCACGTATGTAATGTTGTCTGCAATGCATGAGCAACGAACGGTAAATGATACAGAGCTGGAGAGAAAAAAGAAAAAGGAAACGTGTGCAAGAACAGCTGCAGATCTCAAGTGTCTCAATTAAAGGTTATTCTATTTGTCAGGCATGACTCATAGATCCCAGAATCACTCGCACCTCTTTTGTCCCGGAGTCAATAATTTGATCGCGCCTGGCTGTGATGCGATGAAGACATCATTCGAAGCCTTGGTTTGACCTCAACCCCCGTTTGAAACCCTGGCTGAGTTCCGTACATCTGCGACCCAGTGGGAACCCCCTCCGCTCCCTCCCTCTGTGCCAGGCAGGCTGTGCCCACTGGGTCTGGAGCTGCCAGCGTGAATCACTGCGCCTGTGACAGCTGCACGGGGATGAAGTGTGGGCAGGCAGGACTCATCTGCCACCACCGGGGGGAGAAATGAGGCCCAGCGTAGCGCAGTGACATGGCACACATGCTCTCTGTCTATCTGCCATCCATTACTTCTGGAACATGTGTGTATGTGCTGACCCACATTTATAAAGTCACTTTCTGCAGTTGGCCTGTTTTGCATTTCTTTAAAGTGCTGGGAGCAACCGAGGAGGAGGACATGCACGGGTCGCGTCATCCACCACTTAAAATACGACTTCGGTAGTTTAAACAAAGAATATAGGATCTTTATTGATATATACTGTGGGATCAGCTTTTCATCTGGTTCTCGAACCCTCATGCCGACTGGAGCGGGTAAATGTATTTATTGATTTGTTGTAGAAGTTCTGAAGGTGGAGACATTCAAACCTCAAACATCATATATTTTTGTTAGTCCCATGTTTTAAGAGGATAACTTTACCAGTTATCATCTTGAAATCCTGCGCCATTAGCAATCTGCCCCCCAACTCTGGGGACCCAGGTTCGAATCCCGATCTGGGTGAAGTTTCCATGTCCCCCACGTGTCCGCGTAGCTTTTCTCCAGCTTCTCCAGTTTCCTCTCACAGTCAAAAAATACGGCTTCAAGGTGAACAGTTTGCTTCAAATTGCCCTTATATATAGTATTGTGTGTGTGTGTGTGTGACCAGCGATAGATTGGTGCCCTGTCCTGGGTGTATCTGCTTAGCGCCCCAAACCAGGAACCAACCGGACTATAGACCCTCATTTAGATTTAATATTGAAATAATTTAATGAAATGCATTCAAGTTAATGGATTATAAGAAAAATTGCCCCTATATGGTGTGTGTGCCCAGAAATAGCTTGGCACCCTATGCTGGGTGTATCTTCTCAGCGCCCCAAAAGGTTTTTTCTTACTGGGCATGGAAAACCCTCATATAGATTTCCATAGACCCTCATATAGATTTAATTTTTAAATAATTTGATAAAATGCGTCCAAATTATTGGATTGAAGGTATATTGCCCCTATATGTTGTGTGTGTGTGTGAGCCCAGCAATGGAATGGCACCCTTTCCTGGGTTTATCTGCTCAGCGCCCCAAAATGTTTTTTAATGAATGGGCATGGGGAACCAACCGGGCTATAGACCCTAAAATAGATTTAATCTTTAAATAATTTGATGAAATATGTCCAGATTAATGGATTAAAGGTAAATTGCCCCTATATGGTGTGTGTGCCCAGTGATAGATTGGTGCCCAGTCCTGGGTGTATCTGCTCAGTGCCCCAAAATGTTTTTTTTACAGGGCATGGGGTACCAACTGCACTATAGACCTTAATATAGATTTAATATTTAAATAATTTAATGAAATGGGTCCAAATTAATGGATTAAAGGTGAATTACCCCTATATGGTGTGTGTGTGCTTCCAACAATTAATTGGCACCCTACCTGGGTGTATCTGCTCAGCGCCCCAAAATGTTTTTTTTTTTACAGGGCATGGGGTACCAACTGCACTATAGACCTTAATTTAGATTTAATATTTAAATAATTTGATAAAATATGTCCAAATAAATGGATTAAAGGTAAATTGCCCCATATGATGTGTGTGTGCCCAGCAATAGATTGGCACCCTATCTTGGGTGTATCTGCCCAGTGCCAAACCTTCTCCCCTGTTTGGGCATTCGGAACCCCACCGTGATGCCAATATAGGATAAAGCGGAACATAAATCCAAAAACATGGATTGTAAATTGCCCCCATATTTTGTGTGTGTATGTGTAGCACTGGATTGGCACCCCATCCTGGGTGTATCTACCCAGCACCCAAAACATTCTCCCCTGGATAAGCCTGTGGACCCCCATGACCCTTGTAGAAGATTAAACGGGGGATAAGGAGATGAGTCCTGATTGTCTTTAAGACGCTGATGGATTTAAAAATATATAATTTATAACTTGCACGTATGCGTTAATACCGAGATTAATTCCTATCCCTCCATCAGCATCAAAGCTGCCTGTTTTCTTCAGCAGGTCTGAGGGCCTGCGTTTCCCGTAACCGCTGCCTGAGTGGAGAAGCACTTCAGCGCTTCATTCAGACGGCGGCGAACGCAAACAGCTTTGATTTTATCAACGCCGCGTCGGATTTAAAACAAACCACCGCGTTTAAGGAGCCAGTCACAGATTTCTCCATCTTTTATAGTCTTAAGGTGCAGCACGAATCAAATGGAACTCCTTCTGAGAGAAAAGTTAACATTCTGGTAAAAGATCACACGTTTTTAAACCCAGACCCTGACACCTCTAACTGATTTTAATTTGTGAGCTGTCCAACGTTGCTGTCGCCTTATTCCACCATTTTTTCTTTTTTTATATTCAACTCTTAACAATGTGCATCCTTGATACTTGCAACTATTCTACTCTGCAACAATGGAATCGCTCCATGCGACTTCACCTTTTGACTGAGAGTTTAATCAGCGCTCTGCAAAACAACCTCCAGCGCCAGCGTTCAATAGTGACTGGAAAACTTAACTTGTACAGGGTGGGAGCAATGGGGGCATGGGGGCAGCTGTTTGTTCGGGCCTTTTGTGCCGAAGTAAAAAACATTTCTGCAAGAATATTTGATGACTGCCTTGAAATGTCCGGGAATTGACAATTCAATTTCGAAAGTCTTTGTGGAACGAAATGAGAAAATGCCATTTAGCCAATGCACGCCCTGCGCCGAGCTCGCGGGAAGACCGTGGGCTTGTGAGTCATGTCAGATGAGTCTTGCGGTCAGATGGCATTGAACAACAATCCGAACCAACAACCTTTCATGACTCAGAGTTGATTTAGCGGAAATGCTAATTAAAACCGGTTGATTCGTTCCTAAGCGCGGCTTTCCTCAGACTCATGGAGCATTGGGATTCAATTCCAAAATGTTTTGGGTTGTGCCTCGGCTGAATATGCAACGGGACTGTGGACTGTCCACTTCCTGAAGGTTGTACAGTTTAATTTATATTGATCGATGGCCCCTCCCCGAGTCGTGGAATACGCGCCGCATGATTGAAAATGTAATTAAGTGGAATATCTGCCATGATTTCACCCCTCCGAATGACTATCGCCGCCTTTTTTTTTTTTTAACTGCACAAAAGCTGTATCGATTTAATTTTGTTTCTAATTTCAAGTGTCCAGGACAATGCGTTATTATGTTGTTGAAAATACCCCCGCAAATCAATTTGGCAATAAATCAGTAAATAACTTCAGTGGAGCCTTTTCCAAACTTTGGGAAAACAATTATGATGGTAATGTTTCATTCCCTCAGACTGCCATCTCACCTTCTCTAAGAAGTATGGACGTCTACCTTCACCTCAGAGAGAGAGAGAGAAATAGAGAGAGAGAGTAAACCATCGTCCTGAACCGAGAGTTTATAATGAACAATCTGATATGGTGAGGTAATGTTTGATCAATTCTAGTTAAGACAACATCTCAGGAAACAAACAAGAGAGAACCTCCAACCAAAGGAAGGTCATCAGATCAATAATCCATTTAAGATGCTCCGCTGGATTCCGACAGCAGGCCGCTTGCAATCAGGGCGGCGGATTTATTTATCTATTCGGCACCATCTCGCGCTCTTTTCTGCATAGGCGGGGAGGGGGGAAGGCAATAAATTCGTTTTCATGGCTTAATAACGGCCATTACACACCGATGGTCAGTTCTGGCTGCGATGTCCGAATTAGAACCAGTATTTTAGACCAAAGCGTCATAAATAAATAAACTGTGCTCCAAATTATTATGCAAATAATATTTTCTCTGATTTTCCAAAATGTTCTATATGAATTGCAGTCATTGTAATTTTCCAGGCATCAACTATTAGATGGTTTTGGAACAAACTGCCAGTGATAACAGTATATTAAAAAAAATAAAACCCTCAAAATGCAGGTTCCAAATGATTCTGCAGAGTTTTCAACCTTTTCATTTTTATAAAGAACAAAAAAATGTTCCTGTGTGATATTATAAGCATTAGCAGGTTCTTACAAACTGAAATCAAACC
>JAOUQT010065704.1:0-10404 GCA_025769995.1 Xyliphius kryptos
TATATTCCATTTATTATTTAGAGTTTGTTTGGTTTACAGTTAATCCCAATCTAATTCACACTCGCTTAGTGAGACAGATAAAGAGAGACCAGGTGAAGGACAAGGTATCCATGGTACTGTACTACTTTGGTGATCAGTAGTGAGGAAATGGAAGTGTTAGGTCTGTTTCACACCACATCTGTTTAGTCACCTGTTTATATTTAAACATGGCAGAGCATTTCACACCATCTCCAGGAGAACGCTGTCTCAGATACGACTTATCAGTATATAATCTGGATAGACTAAAGGTCAAGAGCAATAACTTCTTGTGCAGTTTTCTTTCTCTCTCTCTCGCTCTCAGTTTTAAACAAACAATTTTATCCAGTGTTGCCTAGGTGTTGGGCTGCAGATAAAAAGGTGACTAAACTACTTTTTTTTTTAATAGAACATTTTTTCAGAGAACCTCAGTGTTCTTTACACTTACAGTCTTGATTGGTTTTTAAAATCATTAAACACGGCAAGGGCTGAGGGAACCAAGTTATAGTTTTTACAGTCTGGTCCATGTGAAGGGAGGGTCATGCTGCTCTGAACTCATTCAGATTCAGATGCTTTCTAATGTTTGTCTCGTTGTGTTAAATCACTTTGTACAAATCTTATAAATGTCAGTGAAGTCATGTGGCCGCTGATCATCAAACCAAAATTGACTACGATGTGAAACAGACCTCCAGCTCCACGTTCCACTGTGACACTGATGCTGATGTTGAGGTTTAGCAGCAGGATGGTGTGCATGATATGCAGGCTTATAGAGGTGTAGCTCCAGAGTGAGTGATGTACAGGTTGTATATGTAAGTGCTGTGTGTATACATTTTGTTATTGAGGTTTATATGCAGTCATGTTAAAATAAGCAATACATTTTGCTGAAGTTGGGGTGGGGTCAGTCATTGCCTGTGTAATGACATGCTGTAAGTCTTAAGGAGATTTAAATGATGTTTCAGAGCTTTGATTAGAATGAATCTCATACTGGTATAGAATGTGTATTTATTTCTACTTCATCTTTAAATTATTTAGTGCAGCATGTCCTGGTTGATGGAAAATGTATATATTGCTGGGTTTTTCCAAATGTGTACATATTGCTCATCATGAAACCTTTATTCTTTCCCAATTTTATGGGAATTATTGTGCAATAAATGTAAATGCTGTACATTAATAATGTGTTTATGGGATTCAGCTTCTGAGGAAGATGTGAGTGGAAAGCAGTAAAAAAAAAGATAAACGTCTTCTCATAAATATTATTTATATTAGTCCAGACGTTTTTGTGAGTATAAACGGGCCGATATTCCACTGTGAAAGCTCTGAAGATCACCTGCATGTGCAGATAACGTGATGGATGGATACATGGCCCTACAGCTCCAGGTGCACAGAAGGATGAAGGGAGAGATGATGAAACAGCTGTGTGCATAATCATTACTTTGGTTGCCAGGTCCACCAGAATTGTTCCTACGTCTAAAACGTGGCAACATGAAGCTGAACTTGTACTGTGTGCTATCTAAATCGTGTTTTATTGGCCAAGTATGCTTACACATACAGAGAATCTCCTTTGATTGCACAAAACTGACAAACAGTACAGATACACACACTCAAAGACACTGTCCAAGTTCCCAGATGTTTAAAGAAACCTGATTCTGAATCGGGATGAATGCTTTAATTTCACGTTTTAACACGTGTCAAACTCATTTTGTGCATTTTATGTCATATATTAGGACACCTGTGGTAGCTCAGTGGGTAGTTTGTTTTGTGTGGGCTATCAGTCTGAAGGTTATGGGTTCGAATCTTGGGTCCACTGAAATTACCAATATAGGTCCTTAAGCGAGACCTTCAACTCTCATAAAAGTGTATGTTAAATGACCAAATGTAACGGTAATCATTGGGAGGAGTGAAAGAGCTTTGATGAGTATATTAAAGGCAAAATTTTAATATTTTCTGACGTCCCTGCAATCTGTTCTTTCAGTTACGTGTTTATTTATTTTACACAGGTCCCTATGTGAAATAAATGTTAAACTGCAGGAACCCGAACTCTTAATAAGATTTAGTTTTCAAACCTGAGAACCAACTCATTACAGAGTAATCAGTACTTGCTGTCGTCCTCAACAGTAACGGTTCAGAACAACAAAGAAAAATATTCTTAATGTGGGCGGCACGGTGGCTTAGTGGTCAGCCCCTCAGCACTGGGGATTCCCGGTTTGAATCCCAATCTGGGTGGAGTTTCCATGTTCTCCCCGTGTCTGTGTGGGTTTTCTCCAGGTTCTCCGGTTTCCTCCCACATTACAAAAACGTAAAGGTAAATTGAATGCTCCAAATTGCCCTGTATAGTGTGTGGATGTTTGAGTGTGTACCCAGCGATGGTTTGGCGCCCTGTCGTGGGTGTATCTGCCCAGCGCGCGAGACGTTCTCCCCTGGATGGTTATGGAGAACTACCCACCCCTACCCCCGGAACCCTCATAAAGGAATAAGCGGAAGACAATGAATGAAATAAAATCTTAATGTAAATTTAGTTGGCAGGAAAACCGCGGACCTGGCAACCCTGAGCAGCCGAGCCCTCCTAGTTCAGAGGGATTCACCGAGGAAGTCGCGGAAGGTTTAATATAAACATTCAGCGACTATTAAACACAACTGTAGAGTAAGTTCAGCATACATTAAATATATCTATAAGTTATTTTAAATTACAGAAATGGCGGGAAAAGCTGCTCAGCTTTCACCATGGACTGTCGGACTTTGCTGAATCTGTGTGTGTGAGACTGAGTGATGGAAATGTCCCTGATGTTTACATGAAGCTTTAGATCTGCTGAAGGTAAACGAGAAATATATAAAGAACTGAAGAACATCCGTCTAAACCTAGAGAGCCCCGTCACCACGCCGACTCTGAGGTAATTCTACTCATATACATCAGTTTAATTATATACGTTCTCTGTCATTCAACTCCCTCGTTAAATGTTTAGATACATTACTCTATGTTTGCTGATGTTTCGTTTATGACCAGTCATCCGTGTTGTTCTCGTTTACATCACTTCCTACATCGCAATGTTCGACTCGGGTTTGTTAAAAAATCTGTAAAGTCCTTTTATATTAAAAGTCTCAGTCTTAATAATTAATTTAAAGGTTTCCTTAAAGGTATGGTTTTTTTTAGTAATCTGGGCGTTTTTCGACATTAAGCGTATATTTAAGCTGCGGTGGACATCTACAGAATGTAGTTGTTCAAAAGTTTCTTTAATAAATGTAAAAATAAATAAAAAATACATCTTATTTTTGCTGAACTCGTGAGCGTTATATAATAAGTGACGGATTTTGTATTTAAATGTGTGTGTTTTTTTCTATTTTGGTTTTACTTGTGACGTAGGGTGATGTGTAGACACAGACACTCAACAAGGTTCCGTAAAGTTTCCTCATACTGCACCACAGCTAGACGGAAACTTTATGTAAACTATGAAACTATAAAATTAAATAAATCGAACAGGATCAAATATTATTGTAATTCGGATTTTGTTTCTACTTCCGCGCCACAGCACGATTGTTTTTAAATGTCTCTAGATGGCGCTGTTCAGTGAACTTTACAATTCTATCATTAATGCATCTGTTACGGTTCATTCATTCTTTCATTAATGTAACATTTACTTTTACTAATTAAGTTCTTCAATGATGAGTGTTTTTATTAATTTACTTAATAAATACTGCACCATCAGTACCGCTTCCGGTCTATAAACGCTTCTTTGTCATCATACCTGGAATACAGACATTAAGGAGCACTCCTTTCAGGTATTACAAAATTAATTAAAAAAGATAACCTTAACTGACATAGAAATTACACTAACGTGAATACAACATTTAAATAAATATTACAGCTAACAAATGACACACAAACAAGACCTTGTGTTCATTGCAAGTTGAGGAAAGCTGCAAATCACTCCATAAAATACTGTGGAAAAATATTGCACCAACCCAAATACTGGTTATTTAAAAAAAATTAAAAATGTTTATGATAAGTTATTTAGTATTAGTATATTTACTGTTATAAACTCTTAAGTAGTTTATAACACGGTGGCTTAGTGGTTAGCACATTTGCCTCTCAGCGCTGGGGATTCCCGGTTCGAATTCCTATCTGGGCGGAGTTTGCATGTTCTCCCTGTGTCTGTGTGTGTTTCCTCCGGGTTCTCCGGTTTCCTCCCACATTCCAAAGACATGAAGGTAAATTAAAGGCCCTAAATTGCCCTGTATAGTGTGTGTATGTGTGTGTGACTGTGTAAGTGATTGTGTACCCAGCGATGGATTGGCGCCCTGTCCTGGCGCCCGAGAGCCTCATAAAGGAATAAGCGGAAGCGAACGAATGAATGAAAAACGATTAAATTGGTGGCACGATGGCTTTTAGTGGTTAGCATGTTCTCCTCTCAGTGGACATGGGGAACCTCCCCCCCCCCCCATGACAAGAATGGCATGTCAGTCACGTGTTCAATTGAATCTGTATAATGAACACAGGCTAGGATGCGTCTGTTCTTGTCAGCGCTCTCAGTTCTTGTTCTTTGAGACCTGAGTGCAGTGTTTAATGCAGTCGACCACAGCATGGCCGTTTGTTGAAGTGTTCCCTTATCTGGTTTTAAACATGCGTTACAGTTTCTAAGAGCCTTGGATCTGGGTCATCAAAATAAAGAGGAAGTGACATGAGTGTAATTTTAGACTGATTTAGGAGGTCAAGTCACACGTTGGTGATGTGAGCACATCAGCAATAAACGTGTCTTTTAAACTCGTTTAGAAGCGTTGGCTTTGTTTCACTCATACATGCAATTGAAGTTTTCTGAAGCTGGTGAGTGTTTTTAACTAAAACTAAATTTGCACTAAGGATACATATTGTTGCAGATTTTATGTCACTTGTGGATTTGCATCACAGAAGCTCTACCTATTGCATCTAGCTGTTTACATTTTTGATTGTGGTGGATTTTTGGCAATAATCTCTTTGCCGCAGGACTCTTTCTTAATGACAATCTGATTCTGAGATGAATCAGGACCTTAACTAATATGGTGTGTGAAGCAGCCGCGCCTGTTTGATCCAGCGGTGAGCTGCAGGTGAGATAAAGCATCTTATAAATGCATTAATGATTAACCGTTGCTGTACTGTACTGTGTTAAGGGTGAAGTGAGCCGCTTTGCAGGGGCACGCGCTCAGACTGCATATGAGTGTTTGGGTTTTAGGGTGGGGGATGTATGCTGGAATGCGGAACTTCCAGCAGAACATTGAGCATGCCCTCCTCCAGCAGCTGGAGCTGATGAGTGTGCTGCTGGAGAACAGGAAATAAGCATGCTCTGGTTTCTCACAGAGACTCATAAGAAGGTCCGTGCACCACAGGATCTCAGCTCGGAGACTCCGGGTCTGTGGACCGCGCACATTCTGCTCTTATTTTAAGTGGAATTTTGGAGACATAAGCTGGACCAGTCAGAAGCAGTGGAGTTTCGGTGTGTGTGTGTGTGTGTGTGTGTGTGTGGGAATTCTGCGCAGCCGGTCGGGTGACATTGTTCCTGCCTGCTGATGAAAGGAAAAAAGAATGCCGTGGAGTTTGTAATGAGTGAATTGTTGCTGTTGTTTCCGGAAGGTGAAGTTTGGAAGACATCGGAATAAGGATTATTATTTCCTTAGTCTGTGTCTGTGTGGACGTCTGTGGACGGATTCAGAGTGAACACACAGTGAGTAACCGTCAGGATTCTCCCTCTGTCTTCGTAATGTTTCTGATCTGATGTGCAGGGAGAGCGTCTCTCAGAGCAGGCGCTGTGTAAATATGATGAATTCACTCATCACACGCTTCACGCTCGGTCATTCATGAAGGAAGTCTCCGCTTTTTCACTTCTGTCTCTGTTGTGTAGCTGTAGCTCAAACGTCAGCTCGGTAAAAAGTCTTCAGAGAAGCAGTTTCGCTGTAGTATCATATGACAAAACATGAACATCAGTCTGACCATCGGTTTCTGACCGTTCCGCCAGTAGCGTGATGGAGCTGCCATCACTCTGCATTCTGTATGTTAGTGTTATTATTAAGTGCTTCGAAATCTGTTCTTCAGTGATTATCAAAAAAAAGTTGGACTCTTCCATTCCATCGTTCTGCTACATGCAAATGAATCCATATGTCATAATACTAATCAATTAATCATTTATTAACAATCTAAAACTCAACGCTTCACTCAAAAATTCAGCATTAGTCCCTCACTAGGCCGATCAAAATGCACTTATGTCTATAGAGGGTGCTACAATGGCTATATGACTACTAGAACCTTTCAGGCTTTAATTCAAAAGTCACAGTTTATGTTGTTCAGACCATCTGCAGGCAGCTTGAACCCCGGGATCGCCGCTCGCTGCTATATTTTTTGTTGTTGCTGTTTTTAGTTGTGGTTGCATCGTGGTGCAGCGATTAGCATTACCGCCTCACAGCCAGCTCTCGGGTCCTCGCTGTGTGTCTGCATGTCCTCACTTTGTCCCTAAGTGGGTTCACACCTGCTTTTGCAGTTTCCTCCCACTTTATAAAGACATGCTGATGGGTACTAACAGAGCTAGTGAGCTCACTGCTCAAAAACCTTCACCATCAACCTTTATGGACCAGAACCGTTGTAAACTGAATTATCAAGTATCCAAAAGTGACACACACACACACACAAACAGTAGTGGTAGTGGAGTTTTACAGTGGAAGATGCAGTGAGTTTGTATGTAGGTTTTTAAGAAACTTACCACTGTGGAGTATGACTTCACA
The DNA here is from genome assembly GCA_025769995.1 of Xyliphius kryptos. Lineage (NCBI taxonomy): Eukaryota > Metazoa > Chordata > Actinopteri > Siluriformes > Aspredinidae > Xyliphius > Xyliphius kryptos. The sequence goes on from JAOUQT010065704.1 coordinate 6,757, forward strand.
GTACTTATAAGGCAGTCCTTCCACTTTGCACAGATTCAGTTCTTCTTTCTTCCTTACTTTCGTGTTAATATTGTTCTGAATCAGATGATTGTGATGAGGTGGAGTCGCGTGAGCCCGAGTAGCCACCGTCTTTAATATTAACAAGCTCAGTATGTCCAAAAACCCAGTGGTAGAACATCAGGTATGGCACATGGAAGATCAAATAAAAAAAATAAAAAAAGGGATAAACTTGGAAATTTACCAAACCAATTCTCCTGCTTATCAACTTTGAAAGTTCTTAACAAAACTTCTGTGACATACAAAGACCTTTAACCTTAGTTGCAGTTTAATTGTAGTCCACTTTGACAGGAAAACTACAAACTGGTGAACTGGTCCAGTGTCGGTCTATAAACCATGAAGAGAACCTTGATCCCAGTCAGCTGTGTCCACGTAGAACCCATCCAGTGTGGCAGGACGCCTCCACCTAAAAGCCCTTAGAATAAAAAGCCAACAAAATGCAGGAACATCTAACGAGAAGTGTAATATTAAGAATATGTACATATAAAAACTATAAAGTGCAAGTTAAAATAGCTAGTAGAATTATTATAAAGATGTATATAATGTTTTGTACAGATGGATATGGCTGGAATACATATTAATGTCTATAGAGGAGTATAAGTGATGAAGTTATGTAGAGAATACAGGTGTTTAATAATATGGAGTTAATACGGTTCTGAGGGAGAAAATATTATGGTGCTTAGAGTTCAGCAGGGTTACAGACTTCAGGGAAAAAGCTCAGGGAGTCTGCTGGTGCGAACGTAGGCTCCTGTAACGCCTGCCAGACGGAAGCATGGAGATATGTGTGTGGTTCGGACGTAATATGTTTTTATTAATGTTCCTGGCTTTATCCAGACACGTTTTTTTAGGTAGATGTCCTGAATGGAGTGTAACTGCAATTTTAACCACCCGCTGAAGCATTATCAAGTCAGAGCAATTGCCATACCATACAGAGATACAGCTGGTTAAGATGCTCTCAATGGTGTAGAGATAAAATTCCACAATGTAGATTGGAGTGTGTGCTTGACCATCTCCGTAAGTCCACAGTAATCGCTTTGGTTTTCCTTATGTTAAGCTCCAGGTTGTTCTTCTTACACCACACAGCCAGATGCTGAACCTCATCTCTGAAGGCAGTCATATCATTGTCCCTGAGCAGGCCTATCCCTGTGGTGTCATGTGCATAAACTTTATTATGGTGTTAGAGCCATAAACAGGTATGCGAATGTATGTGAACTGGGAGTATAAAAGAGGGCTCAACACGCAGCCTTGTGGCATGCCATTGTTCAGGATAATGAAAGATGAGTGGAGTTTACCTAACCTTAAAGACTGGGCTCTCTCAGTTAGGAAGTCCAGAATTCAGTTGCAGTGTAGTGAAGAAGCCGAGCTGACTGAGCCTGGAGATCAGCTTGGATAAGATCATTGTATTTAAAGCTGAACTGAAGTCAATGAAGATCATCCTGACGTGTGTTCTGACAGTCCAAGTGAGTCAGAGTAGTGTGGTGTGCAGTGGAGATAGAGTCTGATGCAGTGCGTATAGGAGACAGGCTTATTCTCATTAACATCCTTCACTGAACTATTCATTCATTCATTCATTCATTATCTTTCGCTTATTCCTTTATGAGGGTCGCGGAGGGGAGGGGTTCTCCAGGGGAGAACGTCTCAGGCACTGGGCAGATACACCCAGGACAGGGCGCCAATCCATCGCTGGGTCCACACTCACTCACACAGTCACACACACACACACACACACACACACACACACACACACTATACAGGGCATTCAATTCCCCTTCATGTTTTTGGAATGTGGGAGGAAACCCACACAGACACGGGGAAAACATGCAAACTCCACGCAGATTGGGATTCGAATCGGGAATCCCCAGCACTGAGAATGTGCTAACCACTAAGCCACCGTGCCGACCTTCACTAAACTATTCTTATGTTCATTACTGGATGTAAACTGTGTCTCTCAGTTGATATGGTGAATATATCGTTTATAAATTCTATATTACAAAAAGTATTAAGTTTCATGGCTTTTCCCCTGGTTTTTAGGACATAGCAGCAGTGTGTGTGTATACTGTGTGTTCATACGGTGGCCAACAGGGACGAATAAGCTACAGGTTCAACACATGCAAATGATCAAAACAAAATCAAATTAGGAACAAAGGCAACTGCGTCACTCAACAGAGAATCCAATGTGCAGATTTTACAAATATGTTTTATGAAATCATTAAAAATATTTTTCTTTTTAACAAGTAAATCAGATGAAAGTTTTTGGTGATGCACAACTGATCCCAACAAAATGTACCTGGTTCAGAACACAGTTCTGTTTGGTTCTCTGTCATCAGAATAAACTAACTAACTTAAATTACTTCTCACCTTCCTAACATTGAGCACAAGACCCCTCTAGTGTCACATCCAGGGGTTTGGCGAGTAATTAAAACACTGAAACTTGGCACCGTGATACCCTACCATGTCCTTGAAAAACGGGTTTTTGCTTTCCTATTTTCGATTGTTAGTGCACCATCAAACACAACACCTACAAAGCTGAAACTTGGCTCCGTCATTCCTTATCTTGTCTTCGGAAAACCTCCTGATAAATTCCCATAAGAAAGCAAACGGGTGGAGCACTGTAGTCACAACTCACACTATATTCATTTCACATATTCATTTCATTTCTCTATAATAATACATTCGTTTGAAATATAATATAACTCCAATACCATTAGGCATTCAAAAACAACTGTCTTTTCAACTTTTAGGCTGTTATTAGGGTCTCCATTGTAGCACAACATGGCTATTCCACTAGTGAATAACATTTCTGAGGGTGCACCAATATCCGTACCGGTGTGGGGTATCAGTCTGATGTTAATGCCCTCGTAATGCTATTCTGATACAACAGCACCGATACCACCTTTTTATCTGTCCTGTAAACCATTTAAATGACAACATAAGGTTTTTCAGAGTCTGTCAGTCAGTGACCACTGATCCAGGGTCTCTAAACCTCTAACACGGCACATCAGGGTAGTTCCTAAAAATCTATAGTGAGACGAGTTGATCAGTGAAAGCAGGAGTTTGGATTAAATTATTAAATAAAATGGAAATGTAGTTTTGAAATAAGTGACATGATTTATTTTATGCCTTGGATGTAAAGAACGCTGTCAGTATGACTGAGAACCGATTTGTTCAGAACTCATAGAACAGTGATACACTGAATGTGTGATAGGTGGAATCATAACACGTATCTCATTAACGTGATAAAAAAATGTAATAAAAGTAATAATAATACAGAGCGGCACGGTGGCTTAGTGGTTAGTACATTCGCCTCTCAGCGCTCTGGATTCCCGGTTCGAATCCCAATCTGGGTGGAGTTTCCATGTGCTCCCCGTGTCTGCGTGGGTTTCCTCCGGGTCCTCCGGTTTCCTCCCACATTCCAAAAACGTAAAGGTAAATTGAATGCTTCAAATTGCCCTGTATAGTGTGTGGATGTGTGAGTGAGTGTGTACCCAGCGATGGATCGGCGCCCTGTCCTGAGTGTATCTGCCCAGCGCCCGAGACGTTCTCTCCTGGATGCCCCCCCCCCCCCGCAACCCTCATAAAGGAATAAGCCGA
>JAOUQT010065714.1:0-10404 GCA_025769995.1 Xyliphius kryptos
ACCCAGATAGGGATTCGAACTGGGAATCCCCAGCGCTGAGAGGCGAATGTGCTAACCACTAAGCCACCGTGCAGCCCGGATAATAATTTTGATTTACATTTTGATAATTTTTATGTTATTTTGTTCTCAAAAGCATTCCACTGTCTACTAAATAAAGATTTATAACTGAATATATCTTTTAAATAAATATTTTATTCATTTAGATCTAGGATGTGTTTTTTTAGAGTTCCCTTTATTTTTTTTAAGCAGTATATTTTATCTATAGAGCACTTTTCATGACCTCCGATATGCTTTACAAATAAAAGAGAAAAAAGTGCAGTTTCTAAGATAAGAGCAAATTAAAAAGTAGCAGCAGCATAAAAACGTCAGTTACAGGTTAAAAGTTCTCCTAAACAGATGAGTTTTAAGGCATGACTTAAAATTAGACAGATCAGATCAGTCACATATGACTTGCACTTTAGCCGTAGCACGTGGTGGGACCGGGTATCGAATCGGGGACCTTCAGGTCTCAAGGTTGGTTCCTTTAACACAAGCCTACAGCTCACATGGTCATCAACAGAAACCTATGATTTAAACCCCACAGAGTTCTGGTTCACCAAGTTCTGAAGATAAACTCTTTCTTCTGACACCATGCTGATGGAACTCCTCACATAAAGTTTCTACAGACAATTTCATTTACACCCACAAGATGAAACGATTTAGCTGGTTGATGTCTTCGGATGACGTCACAAAGAACCATAACCACAGAACATTACACATCCCATAACCTCAAAGTCTGGAGGTTCCTGTGCAAACTTGATTTTCAGCTCTCAGAGTGAATATCAGGTTCAGGAACCGTTTGATACTAAGCTCAGTTCTGGGCCACATCTTTTTTTGGCATTACCACAACACAGAGAGAGAGAAAGAGAGAGAGAGAGAGAGATCAGGGATACTCAGTAATTAAACCTGTGGCTCACATTAATGAGGACAGGGTGCCAGCAGGAGCAACATGGAGATCTCTCTGTGCTTGTTCATTCAGATGTTCAGACAGGTGTCATTTCTGCAGAAGTCAGCCTTCAGATACATTTGGAAGTTTGGAGGAAGTCTCATGGAGGTCATAGTTTTAGTGGCCTCCTCATGTCATGATGTGAGGCATCAATGTGCTGCCATGTCACGCCAAGCCGGTATATTCCGTATCCTGTAAACGCCTCTAAAGGCTCTTTGTGTTGTGTTTACTCGTGGAGACAGACACTTTCCTTCTGAGGAGATAAAAGTTAATCAGAGGGTGGGTGTGGAGGCAGGTCAGGGCAGAGGGAACGAGCTGCCGAGGGATTTCGGCTTTCATCCGTTACCTAGCAACCTTGCTTTGGCTCGACCGTGGCTGTAGCAACGAGGCTGCGCGTTTGTAGAAAGAAAGATATAGAGTGAAAGAGAGAATGCGAATGGGGAATAGGAGAATGAAAGAAAAGAGCAAGACCATAATATCGGGGTGAATGGAGCGCGCTGCCTCTCTGTGGAGAGAGATGTGATGCATTGATGGCTGGGCACGAGGAGTTCTCGCAATATTTCTCCTTCCATTGTCCCATCTTCAATTAGCACTCTCCCATCGACCCGTTCTCAAAAAAAGCCAAGACCATCAGAGATCTGAAAGCGGATCAGCTCATTTTCTAGGCACCGAAAGCTGCATAAACCACAGACAGTTAAGTGGGAGAGACAAATACAGAGTGTGATAAAAGCCCAAGGCCGGCGAGCAGAACCACTAAACAGAAACGAAACGAGGCACTGCAGCTTCAAAACAAGCCCCTCATTAAAATTCCCCATAGATGTTCAATAAAGAATGGTGACCTGTTTCCATTCACACCCGCAGAAACGCTGCAGATGAAACTCATCTCCAGAGTTTCAAAAAGTGGAAATTAAGGAAGTGCAACAACTTGTGCGCTTTTGCTTTTGATGAGATCAGCATCGTGTTGTAAAACTTTTAGTTTAAATCAGAAACGCAAAAACAACTTCAGAGCCAAAACTCTTTTCTTGCAGATCATTGGTCAGAGCGTTTCTGCAGTAAAGGGTTCTTTACCACCCCCAAGTGGAGGGGATGCGCGGAGAGTTACTGGCACACGGGCAGAGTGGAGGGGATGACGCAGGGCGGTTGGCGTGTCATCTCTATAATGATTGGCACGTGGGTCGGGTGGAGGGAATAACACGGGGCGCTTGCCAGATCATCTGTATAATAATTGGCACGCGGGTCGGGTGAAGGGGATGACGCTTGGTGCTTGGCGTGTCATCTCTGTAGTGATTGGCTCGCAGGTCGGGTGGAGGAGATGACGCGGGGCGCTTGCCATGTCATCTCTATAGTAATTGGAACGCATGTAGAGTGAAGGGGATGACGCTTGGTGTGTCATCTCTATAGTGATTGGCCCGCAGGTCGGGTGGAGGGGATAACGCTGGGCGCTTGGCGTGTCATCTCTATAATAACTGGCACGCGGGTAGGTTGGAGGGGATGACGTGGGGTGCTTGGCGTGTGTCATCTCTATAGTGATTTACACGCGGGTAGGGTGGAGGGGATAACACGGGGTGCATAGTGTGTCATCTCTATAGTGATGGGCACGATGTTTAATCGCCCCAAACCCTTACTCTATAAGAAAATTATTTGAAATTTAATATAATTACACACACACACACACACACACACACACACACACACACACACACACACATTAACCCATCTGATGCGCAGACCACGGCGCTCCCTCCACAGTGCTTCACAGTCACATTTACAGTATGATGTCTTTGTCTCAGGGCAGAAAAGTGTAAACAAGTCATGGGCGTGTTCTCCAGCCCATCATACTTGCATTTACACAGACACACTACCCCACTCCCCTGGGTCCTACTATTCTCCCATACTACATCTCCATAGCAACACCTCCTGCCTGCATCACTAAGCGAACGGACGCATGCATACAGCGTTTTACACTCTATATCACTCTATCTCTATGTGCAGTGCCTTTTAAATAGTTCCACAACGGTCCCAGTTGGCCTTCTCTAATTTAAAGGTGGAGTTCATTCAGTTCAGAGTCATTTTAAAACCACGCTTCATTTGGTGATCAACATCAATACAGGACAAAACTAGTTTACTTCATAAAAATGCTTTTCTTGCCTCTCAGGGTTTATAAAATCACGCTGGTTCTTCAGCGTTATTAACATCAGGTCATAAAATAATAAAGATTCAGCTCTTAAATGAAAATCTAAGCTTTTATAAGACACTGGTGTCTGGTTTGGTGACTGTGGTGATGGAGAAAGGCTTTAAAAAGCACTCACACTGAAAAAGCTGCAGGTCATCCGATGCTACAATCCATGCTGGTGTCGCCATCTGGTGGCTTTTATTTTGTAACTACAGTCAACGTTACACTGAACTAAACATCTGCAGAATAAATAAGACGATGCGGGTTTTTTTTATATCCTCATGATAAATCACCCTTTCTCAAATTCCCATCATTTTGTCAAAAAGCAAGAAGTCAAGAGAAGTCTGAAATCATACAGTTTTTATATAATCACAAATAAACATTCATCAAGCTGTAAAATGATATCATACGTCAGAAACCTGTCTCTAAGCATCAACTAGAGGAACGTCACTGAGGGAGAACATTTTCAGTCTGTCGCTCGGGGGATTTGCTGAGCTGAGCTCATTCGATTCCACAAGTGAAGATTTAAGTCCAAGGGAACCCACATACTGTGGAATAATCTTATATATCAAATAAGAAACGTAAAGCTTAAACCCTTTATAGCTGAAAACAATGAGGAAATTCCACAGTCTTCCTACCTGATTAGTTTTCTCTGAATCTTCAGCTCTGATCCTGAATATGACCTTCTGTTGAGTTTCAAACCAGGGCTTTCTCACCTGCTTCAGGTAATTATCACCTCCAGAGGGACTTAATTGAAAGCAGCATGTTGGATGCAGTTAAAGGTGCAGTGACAAGGTTTTAGATCAGGAGAAAAAGAAAGTGGAATGTTTTTATCATCATCCATCCATTATCTTTCACTTTTTCCTCTACGAGGGTCACGGTGGGGGGTTCCCCATCCCCATTCAGAGGCATTCTCGGTCACTGGACAGATACACCCAGGACAGAGTGCCAATCTATTGCTGGGCACACTCACACAGCCACACACAGACTATATGGGGCAACATGTCAACCCACGGGGACATGGGGAGAACATGAAAACTCCCCCTAGATTGGGAACCGAACCGGGAATTCCCAACTCTGAGAGGCAAACGTGCTAGCCACTTAGCCACCATACTATTCTTACTTTAGAATACATTTGTTAAAAGAGAAGAAAATGTCAAAAATACTTATGAATAATAATAGCGTGGCATGGTGGCCTCCCCCTCAGCGCCAGGTATAACGGATTCGAATTCCGATCCGGGTGGATTTTCCATGTTCTCCCCAGGTATCATCCCACAGTCCGAAAACATAGATTTAAGATAACCTGGCTGCTCTAAATTGCCCCATATAGTCCGTGCATGTGTGTGTGTGTGCCCAGCGATTGATTGGTGCCCTGTCCTGGGTGTATCTGCCCAGCGCCCAAAATCTTCCCCCCTGGATGGGCATGGGAAACCCCCGTGTGACCTAGTAGAAGAGTAAGTGAAAAATAATGACTGAATGAATAATAATAATAGGTTGGCATGGTGGCTTTACCTCTCAGAGTTGGGGATTCCAGGTTTAAATCCCAATCTGGGTGGAGTGTCCATGTTCTCCCCATTGTTTTTCTCCAGTTTCCTCCCTCTGTAAATTAAATGCTTTAAATAGCCCCTATGTAGTGTGTGTGACTGCATGAGTGAGTGTGTGCCCAGCGATATGATTGGCACCCTGTGTTGTGTGTATTTGCCCAGCGCCCAAAACGTTCTCACTTGATAGGCATGTGGAACCCCCTCTCGTGACCCTAGTAGAGGATTAAGGGGAAAAAAATTAATGCATGAATAATAACTTCAGTTATTAATGTAACTAACAGTTACTTTATCACGTTTTCCCTTCACGGCTGCGTGTTTGTTTGGTGTTTAAGTTGTATGTTTTTTTTACACACTAAATGAAGGAACCACTGACACATTACACCTGCAGGGGCACGACACGACATAAAGCTGATCTTCCCTTGCAGTTTGTGAATTTGTAAGGTCAGACACCGATGTTGGGTTGAGTTTTGGGATCTGTATGAGCCAGTGAAGTTCTTGCACACTAAACAGTCGTAACTTTATGGTACTTCCAGTCAGGACCTTCCCCAAACTGTTGCCCAAATGTCAGAAACGCGCATTTTTTTTTAGGTCAGGTGGAACTAAATAAAGTCCCTGGATTCGACCAGGGGAAAGCGGAGAGAGCGCTATACCCCAAATGATGATCAAACATAAAGACACACAAAACAGCAATCATACCCGGAGTCTCAAATATTTATTAGATTTAAGGAACATTTTATAATTCTTCTTTTAAATTTTTTCTACAACACGATTTGCATAATCTCATGACATCCTATAGACAACCATAAAAGCAGAACATTACATGTTTCTCATTTTTACATTTAGTGAAAATAAAAACAAGACTGATTTTACAAGCATTGTACAGTCAGCATACATCCTCAGACATATGTCGTTATTTTCTGTCTTTTAAAACCAAATCTGTTTGCAAAAGGATGGACAGACATCTAGCAGGACATGCAACATCCATGTAAAACCATAGAAGTCCTCGGACGACCGCCGAAGCCGAAACGGCGTCCGGGTTCCGTCTCCCGTTATTTTATTTTTTCTAGCTTCCTGTTTGTTACTTGCGTCACTTTTACCGACCGACTCAGAGAGACCGACGTCATCACGCGGAGTCGGACGAACACATATGTACAGACCTTGAGGTCAGACTCACATGCTCAGTGTCAAGCCAAATAAATATTCAAACTTATTCTTATAGAAAATATCTCATGTATTTACAGAATCAAAAATAAAGAAGTCACATCCAAGTTACTGCAACTGAACACATCAGACTCGGAGTGAACGGGGCCCGGGGCCACGTCGCACCCACACGACGGAAAGGGAGACGACGGCCATGTTTGGGTGGTTATTGAACGGGGACGCGGCTTCGACTGGAAACCGGATACACGGCACAATTCATGACGGAATGTTAAAGACGATTAAAAAAACGATCCATGGATCTGGAATCTGATGAGTTCACTGGCCTTCGAAATTGTTTAGCGCCGAGTCGCCGAGCTGCTTCCTTTCCACGCTTGATTTCTTTTCTCCCCGTAACATTTTAGCCGTCACTGGATTGCCCGCAGCCGTAACGTTCACTTGGTCCGAACGGAAACCAGTGACCTCGAACTAAAGTGCATTAGATTGACATGTGCTGCGGCGAAGCAGCAGGAACGAAATAACAAACAAAAAAAACACCAAAACATACGATATTCTGACATTGATTCATATTTTAGACATTTCTTCGCTCTGGATTTGAGTTAAGGTGATATGAAAACATATTTTTTATATATTTAGACACTCTAAAGAAGAATGCATCCAGACATAATGTTGCATAGAATCAAACTGATGCAGCGGCGTGTGGTAAGAACATAAGGTTGGCACATGTTCGTCTTACCGTCGCGGCAACACATTTCGTTCCCTTCTGTCTTTCTCTTTCACAACAATTACAAATAACGATGTAGTTCTTGTTTTTTTTTCTTTTCCTTTCATTGTGCGACAGAAATCTAAACTGTAGGTAGCATTAAAAATAGTCCCCATCTCTGGATTTTTTTTTTTCTCTCCCCGTGGCTGTGGACGAGGGAGGAGAGAGAGATGACAGTCATATCAGCCTCATGTCACTCACTCTCCTCAAAAAAAAAAAGAAATACCACTAAAACATCTTTAAAAAAAAAACTGCACCACACGCGCGCACTGACGTCACTCACCGACAGATACCTCGCACTTTGGAAAGGTCAACACACAGAACCACCAGCATTCAGAACCAGGCCCATCGGACCCCTCAGAGTCAGGAGGTGGGGATTCCGTTATTTTTCCTCCTGTGTTTTGTTGGTTTTTTTTTTCGAACACAGAACTTCAGCACAAAACAAAACAGGTCACATGTGACAACATTGGAACAGCTACGTGACAATTACGGCAAGATGCTTTTAAAACGTTTGGGAGGGACGCATACGACCAGAGTCCTCACAGAGTCCACACAGAGTCCACACAGAGTCCACACAGATACATCGGACTGAAGACTTGACTAAAGTATTGGGACACAGGTTTAAAACATTTGCCTTGCATTGTTTTTTTGGGAAACATTATGCTTCTAACTTTGAAAAAAACATCATGTGGAAGGCCCCTTTCTCTGAGCCCCTGTATACAACTCAAGGTCCATGAAGGCATGTGACAGAATTACTCGAAATTCTTGCAAAAAAGCCTTTCAGGACGTGTGGAAGCTATAAATGGGATGTAATATGATGCTGTCCCAATACTTTTGTCCACACAGTGTAATTAACAGCAACGGCCTTTAAAAAAAATAAAGAAATAAAAAAAGACACGAGGGTTCGAGTCCAAGGTCTTTGAGAAGCCAAAATCTGATGGTTCAGACATTGACGTCCCTCTGCTTGCATGATGTGGATTTAAATGAAACCTCAAATGAAACCTCAAATACTCCCAAATAAAGAGTCTCACACCAAAAGATCTAAATGAGCATGTGTGCATCATGGAGCCACGCCCTCAGCTCCACCAGAGATCAGCTGACCTGATCGAGTACGTGGTCTGATATGATTTATTTAATCAGATATAAAATACATCATGAACAGAAGAGGCTACACTTCCTGAAAATTCTGCAGTAGCTTCTGATACCTCTGTACACAGATCCATTTTTGGATTTTTGTTTTTTGATTTGATTTTATCTCCTTCAGATAAACACTGTGCACCAAATACACATTCAGAGGACAGGGACGGAATAGATCCCAATTCCATTTTAACGTTTGCTCATCTCATCCTGTAACGTCTGCTCAGGTTCGAACCCCCGCAGGATGGAGGATCAAGGCTGCATATGTGGGGAACTGGCCACCAGCTTGTGCCAGCTCACCGCCCGCTTCCGCATGTCCACTTTGTCCAACCAGATGTAGGCTTCACCAATCAGCGTCTTCTTCACGAACTTCCCTCCGTTTGATACCAGAAAGAGCTGATCATGATGTCATGCAGGAGAGAGAAGAGGAGAGACCACAGAGACATCAGTCACACGGTCACATGATTTCAACGAGGAATATTTATAAACCAAATGTCCTTAATTACAGCTGCACCCAAAAAAACATGCGATATGCAAATGAGCCTCTCTCTGCTCTGTGTTTATTACTTTCATCTCATTAAAAAAGTACAAGCAGATGCAGAGTGTTTATGGGAATGTTCTTCACTGTGAGTGTGCGCTAAAAACGACGGTGAGCAGAACACGATGAACACAAAGACGCACAGCTGGTGCTTTTTAACGTCCCGTCCTCAAACTAAAGAACAAAACAGAAGCAGAATGGAAAAAAGAAAAAAACAAACAAACATGAATGACAGGTATGTCCTCCTGTCTGTCCGTCTCCTCCTCTCCCTTCCTCCATCCATCTGTCCATTCATCCATCACTCCCAATCCTCCCATCCATCCATCTGTCCATCCATCTGTCCATCATCCCAATCATCCATCCATCCATCCACTCATTCCTCCCATTAATCCATCCATCCATCCATCCGTCCATCCATTTGTCCATTCATCTGTCTATCCATCCATCATCCTCCCAGCCATCCATCCATCATCCTCCCATCTGTCCATCCATCTGTCCATCCAACCATCCATCCATCCATCATCCTCCCATCCATTCATCCATCCATCCATCCCATCATCCATCATCCCATCAATCCTTTAGACAATCCATCCATCTTCCCATCCATCCATTCACCCATCACTCCCAATCCTTCTATCCATCCTCCCAATCCTCCCATCCATCCATCTGTCCATCCATCCATCCATCCATCCATCCATCCGTCCATTCATCCGTCCATCCGTCCGTCCGTCCGTCCATCCATCCAGCCATCCATCCGTCCATCCGTCCATCCATCCATCTATCCATCCATCCGTCCATCCATCCATCCGTCCATCCATTCATCCATTCATCTATCCGTCCGTCCGTCCGTCCATCCATCCATCCATCCTTTCATCTTACCTGAATGGAGTGTCCCGCTGGGTTGAGGCTGAAGCGGAATGTCTCGTTGAATGAAGGCTCTCTGTCGTGGCGACAAACTCGAGTCTTTTTCTTAATAATGCGTTTTTGTGTCGCCACATTAACCACGTAGAGTTTAACATACAGGTCTACACAAAGAGAAGCACAACATCAACAACACATTAAATACAAACCCCATTCTGTGAAAGTTAACACTTAATGGAGATGTGTCTGATGTGTCTGTGAAATGATGCCCATTATTTTCTCAGAAGAGCAATTGTGGGGTCAAATACCGATGTTATCTCACAATATCTGTTTTAATTCATCCCATATGTGATTTATGAGGTCGAGGTGAGGGCTCGGTGAGAGTGAGACTTCTTTTACATCCACACATCTTACTTTGTACACAAGTTTGAACTAAATTAAAGGTGAAAATGTTTCTATGAGGTGGGAGTCGACTTTACCAGGCAGGTGATCGGGAGATTTAAATTTGTAGGTAATGTTTCGACACTGCAGGATCTCCAGGACCAGCTGCTCCCCTTCGGTCTTCATCTCCTTCTTCAGAGCCACTTTGATCTCACCGATCATGTGGTTTTTAGCTGTTTAAACACACACACACACACACACACACACACACACACACACACACACACACACACATCATGTCATTTTGCAGTCGCTTTTATCCCAATTCTCACAACATGATGCTTGGGGTCAGAGTTCAGGGTCTTACCCTTGAAGACAGAACTTACTTTCAGAGTCGTGTAGATTTTTGGGAGATTCTGAGCCTCTGTTATCCAAACCATTAGGAAGAGTTTTCCTGAAAAACATAAAAACATGAACACATGAGTTTAACACACTCATCTGAGCTTCTTCAGCACAAGTAGAATGGAGTCACCGATGCGTGTTCACCAGCAGGTGGCAGTCATTACACGGTATTGTAGTATTTCTGTGTTCAGAGAAACGGGTTTTATTATTACTGCTCAAAAAAATAAAAGAAACACTAAAATACCACATCCTAAATCTGAATGAATAAAATATTTCAGTGTAAAATCTTTATTTAGTAGAGAGTGGAACGTGTTGAGAACTAAAGAACATCAAAATTATTAAAATGTAAATGATGATTTCATGGAGGTCTGGATTTGGAATCCTCCTTAAAATCAAATGACCGGCTGATCCAACTTCAGTGGAAATTCCTCAAGACAAGTTCAAATGAGGCTCAGTAGTGTG
>JAOUQT010065721.1:0-10404 GCA_025769995.1 Xyliphius kryptos
TTGTCGCTACTTGGAATCGAACCAGGGACCTTCCGGTCGCAAGGCTGGTTCCTTAACCACAAGCCTACGAGTGCCCCAATGACTGTAGAAATTACTGTAATGACTGTACAAGAAATGACTGTACAAGGTGTGTTGGCCTCATCTTTAATTAAGAGCCAACTGACTGACACCTGTTTTTTCACAGAATTACCTCACCATTTTGCTTTGAACATGCCCTTTTCAATTAATTAATCAATTACACAGACCATGCATATCATGAAGATATGCATATCATGAAGATTTGACTGTTGGTTTTTCTTGTGATTTTACGACTCTACTATACCTATTGGTAAATTATTTGCCATTTAGTAATATCATTTCTACCAAAAACAGTGATTGATTTTATTAGTTATGCTGGACTGCTATGATTTTGAACACAATAGTATACAGTACATATTTTAATCTATCAGTATCTTTAAGTACATAACAACATTTCATGCAATTTTGTCTCCTTTTTCATCATTCTACTGGAAACCAAAGTTCACTTAATACTGTATAGCGAACACATTTTATATAACTATATAAAGTATAAAATAAATGATATGGTATTTTTCAACCATTAAAACTATACCATGTTTTTATTATAATATTAAGCACTGATATATGCTTATTATGGTCAATTCTGTGTGAAGCTTTCATGTTCTCGCATTGTCTGTGTTGGTTTCCTCCGACTGATCCGGTTTACTCCCGCAGTCCAAAAACATTCCGTTAGAAGGGTGCATGTCCGGTATGCTTTAATGTGTATACATTGGTGCAGTGTATCAATAAAAAATGCCTTTAAAGCAGTTATTGATTTATCTAGAATAATTTAGAGCTGTCTCACTGCAGTGTAATTTGATGCTCTGAAATAGAATGAGAATAGTACTGTAATACTAGATGAATGACAGCGTGAGTGAGAGAAATGTAGGCTGATTTAATAACATTTCTCAGTTGTAGCGTTCTGCAAATACTAATGCACAGGCTCTTGCATTCAGGAAGGCATATATGAAGGCCTGATCTATAGATAAATTTTTATATTTGTTTTACGTTGAATAACAAACATTATATAAAATGTCTTTTATATATATACGATTTCTATCAAAATATATTTATTTAGTTTTTTACTTTTCCCTGCCACCAGGGGTCGCCGCATCAAGTCACTCGCATTGCTGATATTTTACTTCCTGACATAAGCTTCACTCTTTCAAGCGTATAACTAGCACAATTCACCTAGCATGCATGTATTTGTACTGTGGGGGGAAAATCACATTTAAGGCTTTTTTTTTTAAGTTGCACACCTCTCTGTTTTATTACCTTCATGCTACATGTATATGCTATACTAAATCTAACTAACTCCAAAGGGTGGCGAACATCCTTTAAAGGCGGGATGACCCATGAGCATTGCAGCAGCTTTGCAGTTTGCTTTAATAGTTCTTAGAGCAACCACAATGTGGCTAACATTGTAACATTTTTGGTTGTTGTTTTTTAAATGAAACACCAATGATAATGTGGTATGGGTAGGGCCCACAATTGCAGCTGTTGCAAAACCACTGCCACCAATTCTCCAAATACAGGAATCACTGTAGCATTTAGGTTTTTTTTTTTTACTTTATGTAGCAATTGCAGACTATACCAAAAGTAACTATGTTTTCTGTGGTAAAAATAATTACATGGGGGCATCAGGGTCATTGGCACTTATAGCTGAGGTACTCTAGTCATCTGGAACGGATAAGAAAAAAAATGTGACACAAATTGCAAATCTCTAGCCGACTGTGTTATGCATGGTTGCCTAATAATTACTCCATGCTCCAAAAGGTATGGCAATGAAAAAGGGGACTAATCTACATCTCAGGAGTTTTAGATGTAATTAATTATCTGTTTACAATATGCACAGAAAAAAAAGCATCCTTACTGCCCATATTTCAATTCTTGTTTTGGTGCATCATGATGAGATCTCTATTTTAAAACCAATTCTGAGAAGACTGCAAGAGAAAAGAAAATCAATGTACATGCCAATGCCCCAAGATTATAAAGAAATCTAAAATTAAGTAAAGTATCTGCAGGGGGATGTCTGAGTAGTGTTTCCAAAATAAGAAAGCAAAGTAGGACAGTGTAAAAATAATATATAATGCTGGATTTTCTATTCGAGACAAGACAACACACATACATACACCGAGAGAGATCCAATTTTTTTTTTTTTTTTGCAGTATTTATATATGAAACAATCATTGTTTGTTTTATTATCCAAGTTTTTTCTTTCTTTATGGTCTGAGTGTGTGTTTGTGTGGGGCTGTGATTCAGTGCACAGTGTATAATATGGGAATCTTGAAAACAACATGTTAGATGACGACAGTCACAGAAATAATAAATAGGATTAAACAGCTTGAAATTACACTACATATAGATACTTTGATATAATCACTTAATTTGGAACGACTGGCTAATAACAGGTTAGCTCACGGTTTGGATTAGGTAATCCCCAAGGTGTTAATTCCTCCACTATTTTGATGCTTCCCTCTTAAAACACTTTGTGACCTTCGACTGGGTGTTGTTGATGGTTTATCCACTATTGGTATACCTGTAGTACAAGAGCAGTCCACAACTGTAGCAGTTGCTCTCTTTTCCCATAGCTGGTGAATTTTATGTTCTATTGTGCCATTATACCAGTGACTGTATAGTGTAGATCTCTATTGATATTTATTTTTGACAAGTAAAAAAACAATCTATTGGGTAATTTGTGTATGAGATGATCTTCTATAATTGACTGCGGAATACTGGGTCATGGCATCAGAATCCTAAAAACTGTCCACCTGTCTCTGTGAGAGCTATTAACTCGTACCTTTAGCCACTGAGACACTCACATAGACTTTTTCTTCTAAACATAAAGCAAAAAAATCCCCACTAACATCATTGAAAATGATTTTGAGCTGAGGGACATTGGTTACTGGTGATGCTTCAGTGAGAGCAGATGTTTACTGCCAAATTCTTCTCTTAAAATTATTCCAATGCAATTTTTTTTGTTCAAAGAAATCACATCACAATCACATTTTTTTTAAACATTATATCACTAATAAACAGTATTATGTAGAGGCATTTATCACAATTATATCAAAACAAAAAACATGCTCTAGACTATTCAGAGTCTAGATGTACATTCATTAAATAATTTTCTTTTGCAGGCCAGGCAGTGCCTATCCGGCAGCTCTGGTCACAAGGGCAAGAACAACCATACACAGGGCGCCAATCCATCGTAGGGCACACAGTCACACACAACTACACTCTAAGGGCCACTTTAGAGAGACTAATTAAAATAGCATGCACTTCTTTGTAATGAGGCAGGAATCCAGAGCACCTGAGAAAACCCGCACAAACATGGATAAACATGCAAACTCCTTTGGGTCCTTCTTGCTGTTAGGCAACAGCAATACCTACTGCACCACCCATCTAGATATAATGAGTAAAAGTCTCTCACACACTATGAAGTTTTAGTAAATTTTTTGTTAGGGATGTTTGTTTGCTATGAATATTGCTTTGATAAATGTCTAGAGATTACTTAGTAAAATGTAATATTAGTAAAGAATGTAGATAGTTTACCATATTTATGGAACCACAATGTGTAACATATTTGAGTGTTTGTTGGAGGACACCATTATAACTGGTACGATTAAAATAATTCATACTATGTTTATGTTCTGAACATAAACCATGCTCCAGAGCTAAATGTAAGTAGGATTTGAGTTGCCTTGTTTTTTATTTTTTTTTAACGTCACCATTAGGCACTGTATAGGTACAAATTGAGCACAAACTGAAAAGTGAACTCTAATCATGGAATCGATTTACAAACACGCAGTACACATACTGTTGTGATTGTGAGAATTTACATGCAGAAGCATCAACACTAGGCAAAACAAGGATGTGTTAATACAGTGCAATAATCACAAAGCATAATCAACTTAAATATTAAGCACAATTAGGCTGATAATAACCAGTATTAAACTGTTTGCTTCTTATGCACAACTGGGGGTGGGGGGGGGGGGGGGGCATTATTAAAAACCAGGACATTTGAGACAGAAGACATTTTAACTATTCACTAGAAGTCCCGGAAAATCAGAGACAGCTGGGAACCCTACTGGGGAAAGCCCAGGCCAGCTCGGAGCCCCAAGCAATTGTTTAGTTTGCTTGCCCCATTGCATTGGGTCTGGACCCAGTATGATGTTGACCCGCATGGCACTCTGGGAATTGTAGTTGAATGTAATCCTCACAGATACTGGATTTTGTATGCAAAAAATAGGATCAAGTGCGTCATTTAAAGTCTCCAGAAGAAATGTACCAGATTCTCCAATATATTTTGTAAGTTGCACACATTCTACCTTGTGACATTGATTACGGAAAAAAACTGAATATTGCAAGTGTCTAAAACTCTCTTGGAGAATCTGACACAGTTCTTTTGAAGAACATACATGCACCAAAATGTAGGAAGACATGTTTTTAATTTTCTATACATTTTTGATCCTCATTAAGGCTGTGGGTTAACCGGACCGCAAGGCAGGAACACCCTTTTAGACAGGATTCTACTCCAACATAGGCCACACACACTCACACCCTCTTGCACAATATAAGCAAAGTTAGGAAAAATTGGCCTAACGCATGTGTTTGGACTGCCTTAAACTCGATCATCCAGAAAAAACCTGATGGGCATAAGAAGAACATTCAAATTCCATACAGAAATGACCTAGAATGCCCTACCTTAGAACTAAACCCAGGACATTCTTGCCCTAAGGCAGTAGCTACTCACTGCACCACCCATAAGGAAGATATATAATAAAATAAATAGGAAGTGGATATTGGCATGTAGTCAAAGAGTCTATAATGAATCCAGCAAAAAAAATCTATCTGCAGTTTGCTGCAGTGAGGAGGAGCATGAAAGGAAGGAAATGCAAAATGTTTCCCAGAGCGACTTTATATCAGTGTTTCTGACATTACATCAGCAGGAGGTCTTTGTCCTTCAATTACCTCCATTAAGAGAGAGCAAAGAGGCAGATTTTTTTCTTCATTACATAGACTAAAGGACTTGCGATAGGTAATAATTTTAGCTCTTGTTTTTTGGTTGTTTGGTTATCTGGTTGTTTGTGTCAGCCATGGCTTAATGGTCAGAAAAGCCATGGCTGTAGACCAAAAGGTCACCGGTTTGTAAAGGTAAGTATTTGTGTGTGCTAATTGCACACACGGGTAAGTTAAATGCTGGGAATTTTCCTACAGGGATCTATAACATATCAGACCTCTAAAAGTAAGCAGAAAATTCTGCATATTTGCTGAACTATTTCAGTAATATGAAGAGTAGCCAAAATGCACAAGTATAGAAAAATATGCATAACCTCCAAATCAAGCTTTTTATTGTTACATATCTAAGAATTTCTTTTTACGTTCTTGGAAATTGGCAGTGTTACAGTCCTGATTTATTTCTCTATTTGCCATTTCACAGCCTGTCAGTGCAGGTATATTAACAGCACCATTGTTTTGTTCCCAGCTCACGGACAGCACTGTTTCATCGCCAGGTTTATTTTTGTAGTGTGGAATGATTTTATTTTAATGTAGATCGAAGTCTGACATTTTCGGGGAATTCACAGAATTCTAGATTACTATTTTCCCAACCAATGTGTTGCCTTTTAACCACTGTGCATCTGTTTATTATTTTCCAATAACAGTTTTCAGATGTTTTAGTTACATAACTCTTGTGGAACTTCTATTTTTCTGTCTTAGTTTCTAAGAGTAAAACATATGCATCCATATAACCTAAGTTCAGATTCTGCCTTAGCTGGTTAACATATTCCTAGGCATAAACGTACTTTTTAAAATTAATAAAAAAATAAATAAATACAAGCTCGCTAAAATGTAAAGTAGTGGTATATTGGTCCTGTCAGTTGAAAAAATCTACAGCTTATACATGTCATGTCATATATCTTCATTGCCTCGCCATTGTTGGCTGCACGGATGAGTCAGTATCTATTAAGTTTCTGAGAGATAAATAGATTGATGTCCCAATATCTGGTCAGTTCTGAAGTCGACTTAACATTGTGCTTGTCTGAACCCAACATACACCTCATTGTGGAAAATGATTGATTTAAGAACCATTTTGCAGCCAACAGTTGAGTGCAAACATTGATAACACTACAACTTTAAATTCTGAAATCTAAAGTAATATAAAACAAAGTACACTGTTATAGTTATAAAAATATCCTCATTAACCATCCCTGATTAGAAATTTCTGTTTCTTATTTGTGGTTTTTCTTTCCACTCTTTATTTATTCTTTATATTCACCATCAACACTGACCTTTTCCAGCAAAATATATCCATAAACATAGACAGGTAATTTGGTGATAATAGAGACGGTGCTAGGGCTCTTTATTTGAATCAGAAGTATGCAGAATGATTAAATCATCCGTGGAGTGAGACGGCCCTGGGGCTGAACCACATGTGGTGTTTAATTTTCCACCCATTTTATTTCTAATTATGCCATTTTACTGTGTGACACACAACACGTTCTCTGGGGGTTAAACATAATATAAGATGGCTCTGCTAGTTTTGTTCTTATTTGGCATGCATCTAATGTGGTCATGTTAGGGTTTTTTTGGATCACTTGTACTAGCTAATATTTATTCATTTTCTATACCCCTTTAATCCCAGTTTTAGGGTCACAGGGAAGCCAGTGCCCACCCAGCAACTGATGAAAGGAATAACCCTTGACAGGGTGCCAATCCATCATAGGGCACACACATACAATCACACACATCCATACAATAACGGGCAATTTAGGGACACCAATTATCCTATAATGCAAGTCTTTGGAATGCGGGAGGAAACTGGAGTCCACATAGAAATTTCCCGAGTCTCCCCACTCGGGATCTTCTTACTGAAAGGGCCACAGCACTATCCACTGTGCCACCCTGGCTGATATACATTCCTTAAAATATTTCAGTAATTAATGTATTAAATAATGTGAATGTTGTGGTAAGACTACATGGTGATCATTTACAAGTTTACTGTCTTGTTTATGTCTTGATTTCTGTTTCTTAAGCTTGTGTGAGATTTTGTTTCTTCAAATGCGTTGTGTTTGTGTTTATTTCAATAAAGTTTGTTTTCATCATCCAAAGCCTTCTGTTATGTCTTGAAATTCTCCAATAGAATTTTCTTGAATAATTAGGAATTCCTTGCTCCATCAAACCTGGCCCAGATGCATCAAAAAAGCCCATAACAAGATACTACCAATACCATGTTTCACATGTAATTTTGCTGATGAATATGCTGAAATGCAGTGTTAAATATTTAAATACAGTCTGAGATTGATGCCGTATGGAGCTATGCTTCTAGCATGGTCACCTTTGTCAATAATATAGAAGAGGAGGTTACAGAGAAAGCTTGATCACAACCTTACTTATGAGAACTCATGGAAACAACTGGGCTTCAAAATGGTTCTTAAATCTATAACTTTCCACAATGAGGTGTATGCTGGGTTTCTCTAGTTCATGTGCACACCCAATGTTGTCATCCAATGTGGACTGATGTTTGGCTACTGATGTTCTACATAGTTAAGACTTGCATGAACCTTTCCCTGTCCATTCATACGCACATCATCATGACAAAACACATTTTCATCCAAGAAAAAACGTACATGTCATTTGCAAACATTTTGACTCACATTTAGTAATCTTAGC
Organism: Xyliphius kryptos; assembly: GCA_025769995.1. Lineage (NCBI taxonomy): Eukaryota > Metazoa > Chordata > Actinopteri > Siluriformes > Aspredinidae > Xyliphius > Xyliphius kryptos. Next base: position 7,732 of record JAOUQT010065721.1, read on the forward strand.
TTATTGTTTGATGATTTAAAAAGCTAATAATACAGAAAGTAGGCCCTATCCCCCAGTAATGACATAGTTGTTCTCTTGAGGATCATCACGTTCGCACATATACACTCATGAAACTATTTTGGGTGCATTCAGTGTCGGGATCACACATACAGTGGAAAAGTGTGAGGACATGAGGAGATGAATAATATCACCATCATCACAGCAGCCTAATGTCAGATAAAATTATTTTATTCACTCTTTTTGATAGAATTCTTTAAAAAAAGAGCTATCAATGAGACAAGAACAAACTTGCATAATTATACATAGACAGTTTAGCATAGTTATTTAATATCTACCTTTTTAATGATTAAGGAAATCATATTAACAAAAAACCCAACCCTAAAAAGAATGCTACTCTATCATAGGGTACACACACTCACTCATGGTATGGGCAATTTAGAAACACAGATTAGCCTAATGCATGTCTTTGAACTGCATGATGATACTGGATCACCCAGAAGAAACCCACATTGGAATGGGAAGAACATGCAAACTCCACATAGAGGACAAAGCGTGCCCAACCAGGAAATTGAACCCAGGACATACTTGCTCTAAGGCAGTATCTAACTTAACATAAGAGAGTAGCTACTTTAGTTATGCCACAAATTATGTCTATAAATAAAAAGTTTATTGTTTGAATAACACTTTGGTCTGATTTTTTTGGATTAAATATAGAATGCCGAATCCACATGATTACAAACTTCATCAATAAACAAGTCCACAAATACCAACTACAGTATGTCCGCCATGGTACAAGAAGAGCTTATAAAATCTAACACCACAACTCTAACCTCCAGGTAGCAGTCCAAGGTAAAGTTGCTTCATTTACTCAAAGATGGTGAGAGCCCACTATGATGGAACCAAGAATTGAGCTGTGTGAACAGTAATCATATCCCACCTGTTAGGTGTTTCTTCTTAGCTTTGTGTAGTGTAGTTTGGCTGTTTGGTGGTGTGTTGAATAAATCTTGGCCATGTAAGATGGCAGCCATATTTGTTGCACAACTTTCTGTCAAGTACACTATGTGAAAGATAAATTGTTTGTGCTGAAAAGCATTAATTACTAAGTTTACATTTGACAGAAACTGTCAAATTAACTATTGGCTGACAAGCAATTAATGTGGCTTGGCCCTGACCTCTGGCCCGCCTAAATTACCTCTTAGTGAAATTTTTTGGTAGCTTCTGAATTTCTGTTCAATTCTCAGTTTGCCCAATTCAAAAAGCAATATATACAGCACAGGAAAATGTTTTGAGACGCTTTTCTGCTCATCACAGTTGTCTAGAATAGCTATTGTAGATGATAGTGTGACCTTCCTGGCAAAATGTACATTTTGTTAACACCACCAAAAAAACTATCAGATAAACTATTGGCTGACAGGAAATTGCTAATTACAGTGTCCATGGATTGATCCCTTATTTAGAGTAATTATTTATATTAGGTAATTGTGATCTTCCTGGCAACATGAACTACTGCAGCCTGGATGTTATCCTATAACCTTTAGCCAAAACCTTCAACATGTCTTGGCTTATCGATAAAATCGCGTTTAAGAGAGAAATTACATGATATAATTTTTGCATTCCAGCAGAAAATGCACCGCCGGTAAGTAAGTGAACATGCATTATGCCACCGGACATATAGCATTTGGCACCTTAAGGTCAAAAAAGTGAATTGAATGTTAGGCTGGAAAACTGAGATGAGCCATGGTTGATGTTTCGGGATGTGACAGTGATTTGATTGACGAAATGCCCCAAGAGATGTGAGACACTGCCAGATGTGTTTGTGAGGGTAAGAAAATATGAGATTGAAAAAAAAGGAAATAATTTCATGTTTTCTCATCAGCAATTATATTTGTGAAAGATTTACTCTTTTATTTAAGTAAATATCAACTTTTATATGCATTCTGTTATAGGAAAGCAATCAACAACTCGGTCACGTTATAATGCCGTATATGTTTATGGCACATTCTAATGCCGTGTATATACTGTACATATATGTATAACGGTACACCTGCACTACCTGATGTCACCACTATCACAAAAACTCTAGGTCCCACTATCCCCAATAATTAGACCTGATGGCCACGCCCAAAATAGACCATCTCCAAGCCTACCAGTTCTGTCTAACCTGATTATCTACACTTCCACCTTATTTTCAGTTTGATTGAGATTTGGAACTGTTTGTCTTGATATTCCCTTTTACATTGAAACCTGTTCTTTTTTATTCTGCGTTTGCAAAACCTGCAAGACTGTTTATATCTTGTTCTGATGCTAGTGGTGGCACAGTGGCAAAGTGTGTAGTCCTGTCACCTCACAACAAAAGGGACTCAAGTTCAATTCCACTTGGTGGAACAAACCGGGGAATTATTGTATAGAGTTTGCATGTTTTCCCAATGTTCGTGTGGGTTTCCTCCGGGTTCTCTGGTTTCGCCCCATAGTCCAACGACATGCATGTCAGGTGAAATGAGATCCCAAAATTTTGATGATGTGAGTACTGTGTATAACCTACTGAAAGTTAAAGATTTTTGCTACTACGTTTGCACACAGCAGACTTGGTCCTCTGCATCTAACCCATCCGTGCAGTAAAACACACACATATAGACACACACTGGTGAAGTGAGCACATGTGCCTAGAGCAGT
>JAOUQT010065757.1:0-10403 GCA_025769995.1 Xyliphius kryptos
GCCGCTTCAGGTGCGCCTGATCACCCCTGATCAGCGCTGCGGCTCCGCCACGCCCCCCAACGCCACCGCGTCACAGTCATGTTTTATTTTTTACGCTTATGTGGCGTCGCTGGAGTATGTGTGAGCCAGTTCCCGCCCAACCACCGGCAGAGCATCATGGGAACTGGTCAAGGGGAGAAGAAAATGATTAATAATGTTCTTATTTGTTCATAGAGTTGTGTTGTGTTGTGTTTGAGGAGATTTGGGAATACGTTGGGTACATTTTGAGGGTAAGTTGCATTTCTACATTTTAAACAGCATTTTGAGACTCAATCTACATTTGGTCATTTGGCAGACGCTTTTATCCAAAGTATCCCAATTAATAGTCGGGATGACAACACAGGGTTACACACAGAATCCCTGTAGCACTGAGGGTTAAGGGTCTTGCTCAAGGACCCACATTGGTAACTTCAGTGGACCTGGGATTTGAACCCTCAACTTTTGGATTGCTGTCCCAACACCCTAACCACTGAGCTACAACTCCCTCCATTGAGCTACCACACTATTAAATGGATACTAGGCCCAAATGCATAAGTGTATTCATTTATCCAGATAACCGCAAATATTTTATTTTATTTTTTCTCAAACAACCTCACGGACCACGTGTCATGCTTGCGGGCCATATCTGGGCCGCGGGCTGCCAACTGCCGACCCATGAGATAATCAAATGCAGTTGTTTATAAGCAACTGTAAGCAGATTTAAATAAAAAGAAGCCATTCAATTACAAAATCAGCTCAAAAAACGATTTACAGAGTTAATAATCAAACCAAAATTTAACTTAAAACTTTAAATTGGAAGGTAATTTTACTAAAACATTTGTAGATGATATAAGAATAAAAAATAAGAATTTACTAATTAAATGTGCATCCTGTAGCCACGAATCTCCATTATTTCAGACTCCACTTCAGAGTTGGTTATGGAGCAGCACCTTTTACTACAGAGTAAGATTCTACTCTCATCTCAACAGACTCTCACAACATCCTCATAATTATGTTTGGTTTCATACCTCATCACGAGTCTACAACAGCAAGCATTTTGCACATTCATGCACCTTGATCTTCTACAGCGTGAATATACAGTAGCATGAAATCATCAAACCTAAATCACATTGCTGTTTTTCAGCAGAGACACATTTCTAACCACAGCCACAGGAAGTAAACAAAAGTATACCCTGTCACCTGCATTAATCTCTTTTAACACATCATATTTTTTAAATTAATCTGCTAATTTCTAATTTAGCTGCTTTTTTAATGAATATTATACAAATTGTAATTTGTATGTTCTCTATACTTGTTCTATATACCTTAAAACAGATGTCATATTTTGTTTATATTTTAAAATCTTTCAAGATTTTAAAGCCCAGACTGTTACACTGCTATATGACCAACACTGTGGATCTGTTGATTTAATTTTGATAGTAAAAGAACCACAAAAGTAATTCTACTCTCGGTCCAGGACGCCGATGTACCATCCAGTGTTTAGCAAGCCTGAACTCTATGCAAAGTGTACCTGCAAATTTTATTCAGCAGAGCTGGAGATGCAAACCCGTCACTAAAAAAATACGTGACCCAATTCTGAATTGTGGTTCGCCAAGTCCTTTGCCCAAACGCTGACTATTTTAAACGATTCTGAAAACTTGTATTTATTTACAGTCAATTTGTAGTCATGCAGCTTGAATTTCAAATAAATATCCTGCCAGATATATCTAAAGGATTTCTTCTTGGGTAATAATATTGTGCTACGATTACTTAAAATATAAAACTAGAACAACAGAGCAGGAAACTAATAATTTGTACACTATATTTTGGTTTAATTACAGCCATCGGTTTGTCTGTCTTCATTAGCTCTGCACTCTTAGATCAAAATGAAATAGGGTCACTGTTCCTTGCAGAATTGTACAAATCCACAGTAAAACATCCACAGACCTGCTGTGGGATTTATGTCAGGGTTCAGACTTAACCACTCGAGAACATTCACCTTCACCGATTTGTTTATGGCGGTTATCATTGGTTGTCATTGTGTTGGAGGGTGAAACTGCTGCTCAACTAAAGCTGCCACACAGAGACTATGAGGTTTTCCTCAGGAAACTCGATATATCTGTTAGCATCCTGACCAACTGCCCAGATCCTACTGAAGAAAAACAGCCCAATAACAATGTTGCCACCAACATACTTAACAGTAGGAATTGTGTATAAAGGAGCCCCAAAATGACACACACCTTATTGGTGGTTTATGTCTGTAAGCTGCTCAAACAGAATCCCCCCACCCCAATCGTGATTGGAAAATTTCGGGGCAAGACTTATAGACCAGGACCTAAAGATCTGAGAGCTCATATCTCTATTGCCGAGCTGAAAAATATATTGGTCCTATACCCTTAAGACACTTAAAGACCACCACCACCTTACCTAACAGTATGAATTGTGTATGGATGGGCCCAAAAAATTACACACACCTTAATGGTGGTCTATGTCTGTAACCTGTTTAAACAGGCTTTTCTTTCCCTTGTCTTGATTTGAAAGTGTCGGGGCAACACTTCTAGACCAGGTCTTGAAGATCTTGGCTATTATCTCTGTAGCTGAGCTGTAAATATACTGGTTCTACACCTTTAAAACACTTAAAGACCAGTAACAACACCTTAAAGTCTATAACAAAAACGGGTAGTTCCAGTCCTTAAATCTGATTGGCTGAGCAGTTTGTCCAGCCGTGACGTTATTCAGAACTTCACATTTGTATCAATGCGTGATTTGTTTTTAATAAAAGCATTTATAAATTAAACCTTGTTATTTTATTATGGTGTGTTTGTTACCGGTTTATAAAAGCAATAAGTCACTCAAGGTTACAGCCTAATTACACTGCCTTCCTGTGATTTATTCCCAATAATGTACACCCTCTCATGCCTTGTTGCTTTGTTTCCAAATTCAGTGTAGTGACTTAAAAATGGAGGAAACCTGATCACTGAAGCTGTTTCATGGTCTTTGGAAGTCCAGTCAAGGTAAAACTCCCTGGTGTTGTTGAAAGAAACCTTGTGAAGATCCTCCTTGGGAAGCTGGGTAACTTTAATAGTGTAGGACAATATCCAAAAAAGGATAAACTACTTCAGTTTGGTGAAAAACATTGCTATGAAGTTGCCAGCTTCCGGAGTTTGGATAATACTAAAAATCAAAAGAGGTTTGAATTCTGCAGCTTTAAGTCATTATACACCTTAACACTCTGGAACTCCACTTTGTCACTTTGGATCTGTAGTTTCTAAATGCTTCCAGGTTTTAATACTAATCACTGCTGAATATCTTGGACGAAAATTCACAAAACTGACTTAAATTCACTGAGCTCTTTCAAACAACTCAGTCGCTCACAAATGTCTGTAAAGGGAGAATAAAACAGAAACAAACAACCGAATTATAAAGTGTTATTATAAATTATAAACACTTTTTTACAAATTGCTTAGCTTGTGTGCGTGTGTGTGTGTGTGTGTGTGTGTGTGTGTGTGCGCGCGCTTACATTTACACTCACACATTCACTCCCTCACAGCTTTAGATTTCTCATGGAGTAAACAAGTTAGGGATTTTGCTTGTGATGTTTTGAAAGATGCTGTTTCTGATTAAATGCAAAAAAAAAAAAACACATCTTCTTTGAATTTAACTTTCTTTTATCAGTATCTTTAAACAGTACTACCACAAACTTGAAATACAAATTACAACACAAACAATAACTGTTCCTAATAAAAAAAAACACACACACACACAGTCCCCTTATTAAGAAATAATCTATTTTAAATGGTTTATTGACACCAGTTTAACTACAAGCTGTGGTTAAAGAGATGCCTCTAATGTGTTTACGGCCTGAGTTAAGGTTATGACATTCATTCACAGAGTTTCAGACACAGTAGACCCTTGTAATTTCAAAGGAGCATGAAATTTTTGCCTTAGAGTTACTTCAGCCCAAAAAAGCCTCTGGGATAAAAATGTTCCATTAATAATCCATGACTGACCCACGTTTAGTGAACTGATCTTTCATTGTTGTTAAACAGTCTAAAAATCTGTTTGCATTTCAGAGATTCCAAATTCTTCTGGGGATAAAGAAATGTCATTTCCCGTGGATTTATCGGTTCTAAATCTACAAGGCTAGACTAATTATTTGTAGGGTTTTAATTAGTTGAGGTTAAATAGATGTGTTTGTGTCAACTACAATAATTTGTTACTGTTCTACTCCGAAAAGGAGGGGCATCAGATTCGCCAGCATTTTATTCTGTTTAAATAATAGCTATCCTTAATTAAGGACATTTCAGAAGCTTGAGCTTCACCTATAGGATGTGAATTACTGAATTCAGACATTACACCTGCTTCGTTTTCCATTGATTTATTTTCTCAATTTTTACTTTTGATGTAGAAGTTAATTTGGGGTAAAACTGGGTCTTTGAGACACAATTTAATTTCCATTTGTAAACCACATGCGATATAACGACAAAGTCTCCTTGAATCCTATTGATGGACCTAACCGTTTTACTATTACAGACTGTAGTCCATCCGTTTTCTTTTTTTTTTGTTTGTTGGTTCTCTGTTGGTCAGGAGCATCACAGAACAGGTATAGTTTGGGTGGTGGATTGTTTATTGTCAGTTCTGCAGTGACACTGATGCGGTGAGGGGGTTTCAGTGCGGCAGTACTGCTGTAGTTTCGTTTAAAGACCTCAGTGACACTGCTGGGATAGGAATAATGCACCCACCAAACAATACCTGTAAAAAAACAGGCTACTCCGCTGCTGGTCCAAGCCCTCATCCTATACCGGCTCCACTATTGTAACAATCTGCATGCCGGTCTTCCAACTTCCCCAATCAGACCTCGACAACTGGTTCAAAACTCTGCAGCCCGACTCGTGTTCAACCAGCCCAAGCAAACTCATGTCACTCCATTTCTCCTTTCTCTCCATTGGCTTCCTGTAGCTGCTTGCATTCAGTACAAGGTACTGACTCTCGGCTACAGGACAGTCTCTGGATCTGCCCCCTCTTACCTTCAGTCCATCTTTACTAGGTACACTCCGACTCGTTCACTGCGCTCTAGTGATAAATGTCACCTGGTGATTCCAACTCACCGTGGTGCTAATTGTCACTTCTTTTCATTCATTACTGATAAATAGTGGAACGACCTTCCCAACAACATCCTTAAGGCTGTCACTCAGCATTTTCAAGAATCTTCTCAAAACACACCTCGTCCAAAAACACTTGCAATAAAAAAAATGGTGAAAATACAGAAAACGCATTAAATAAGCAGCTTTGGGCCTGCACTGTATATATAAATGTAATCTAAATGCTCCGTGGTCCTACTATTGGGGTCTTGACCATCAGAACAGAGTAAAGGGGACTAACTCAGTATGTAAGTAGTCCACAAACAGATGGACTACAGTCTGTAATTGCAGAACTACTAAGTTCATCCTTACTGTAAGCGGAACTGATAACATTAACAATAAACGGAGCAAAAGGAGGTGTGACCAAACGTTTGACTGATATTGCATACAGACCTGACATTAACTTCATTGCACATCTTTAGCCAGGTCAGCAAAAAATGTCCGACGTTACGAACGCTCCCATGATTGAAAACGAACATTTCAATAACTTTTCAAATCAACTGAAGACAGATGAAAAAAATGTTTGGAGTGTAATTTCAAGCTGTTGATGTTATTTTCAAACCATTTTGAAGTCATTACAACTATTTCAGTAAAACACACAGTGTACCAGCGTGGAAAATTTATTACTCATTATATTTTAAACTGTTGTTAATCACGTCAAATTATTCTAAACAACGAGGAGAAGAGTTCAAAAGAGCTCCACTCTTACACAACTCGCGCACTTTTCTCTAATTCATTATTTAAACAACCCCCTAAGAGTCTACGTGCTACCTGAGCAGACGGAAGGCAGCCTGAGTCTGAGTAACGAGTGTGAGAAAGACAAACAACTAATGATGAGTTTGTCTTCTCTTCCTCATTCTGCCGTTGCTACAGACAGATCACGGGGAAGTACCAAAGTCCAGATTGTTATCCTGACAGAACAATAGAACAGAGCTCTGCTATAAACTCTCACACTATGAACAGTACAAATGTGCTCACAAAACAAGGACATTACATTACAATTACTTAATGCGTGCACAGACTGATGGACCAGACGGTTGTTTCAATAAAGGAAATGGCATTCAAATTATAAAATAAACGTATTAAAAGACATTACATCATCTTAACACTGAAAAAAATTATTAATAAAGTAAAAATCTTTATAGTTTAGGTTCTCATCCATTCAGTTCCGGTTGTGAGGACAGGCATGTTTTTAAAGCATGTAAAGCAAAAGAAACCCTCATTTATTAGACGAGGGCAGCTTCTTTTGTTGCTTCGGACCCAATGTAAATGCTCAGTGTGCGGTTTTTAATGAATAAATTTTGAATGTTTTTTCAGATACCCGGATACATGTGGACCAGCTCTGACAGTCCGCTTTTTGTTTTTTCCCCCCAATATTGTTCCTTATAGTTCAAACCACCTCACAAACATCTGGCCCGCAGGCCGCCTCTTGCAGACCTATGCCGTAAGGTAATCAGCATCAGATGTCTAACAATAGTCCTGTAATATTTTGATCTATTTATGAATGTTTTCCAGCAGCAAATTTTAAAAGAAAGGTATATAGTGAAGGTATAATTACTGATCAGTTACAAATTGAAATCAAAAGGTTTTAAGTGGTATAACAGGAGCCACAAAGTACAATGAGAGACCTGGCTTGAATTCAGCTGGTTCAGGTCTCCCATAAGCAATTATCTGTGTGAATGACGAAAATGAGGTAAATGGCGACTTCTGGATTGCCGAGGTCAATAGTATGACTCCTTCGTAATTTAGTAATTAATTTAGCTAAAAAGTAATTTAGCAAAGTAAGCTTATGCTACCTAATACTTAAACTGAAAGGTATACAACTGCATACATAATGCACAGAGCTGCCACATATTATTTTAAACAAGGTGTCTAGGATAATGTTTTTTATAGCAAGATTTTTTTTTTTTTATCTATTTTTTTTACAGGAATTCATCCCCCATATTTAACCGTGCAGTAAAACACACATATACACACATTGAGTGAAATGAGCACACATGCCCGGAGCAGTGAGCAGCTTTGTACACGGCAGCAATCGAAGGGGTCAGTCGTAGGCTTGTGGTTAAGAAACCAGCCTTGCGACCTAAAGGTCCCCGGTGCGATTTCTGGAACCACCAAGTACTATGGCTGAAGTGCCCTTGAGCAAGTCACCTAACCCCAATTGTTCCCTGGGCTGCCCATGTCTCCAGGCATGTGTGCTCACTTCACTCAGTGTGTGTATCTGTGTGTGTGTTTCACTGGGTTAAATTTGGTGGACGATTCCTCTGTGAGCAAAATAGATCACTTTATCACTTCTCAATTGGAGGAAGGCGCCTTGCCCAAGGGCACTTCCTCCATGGTACTTGGTGGGACCGGGAATCGAACCGGGTACCTTCAGGGGATCAGGTTGGTTTCTTAACCACAAGCTTACGACTGGCTCTGATGAGTCTAATAAATCAAATTATTAACTAGTAATTAAACAGTGTACATACGACTAAAATGATCAAGTTGCACATAGTCCTGAATCCCACAACCCTATAAATAAGAAGCAAAGGCATTTAGGGATGTATTGTGGCCTGTGACTTTACTACTGGCTGATAAAGAGCAACTTAAATTCACATTCACTAATTCTGTATATAATAGAGAAGTGTGGCTGGGAATAAAAACAGAACACGCTAGGAGTAAAACCATTACTATTTCAAATACTATCAACCGCTAAAATGATCAGTCTTCTGTATAACTATGTGACAGGGAAAGTGTTTACAGAAAACGCCAAGGCTGTACGGAGAAAGCAGACGTGTATTCAAGGGCAATAACATTGCGTAAAATCCTTGACAGCCTATTTCTGCACTGAAGCATGAATTCTGAGCCAATAATGGAAAGAATATCTGTATTAGCACTTATAGATGCCTTATTGAAAATAAATGTAACCTAAGATCTGTAATACAGCGCCTGAAACGTTCTCCCCTGAATGGGCATGGGGAACCCCAGTGCAAACCCAGTACAGGATTAAGCGGAAGATAATGGATGGATGGATCTGTAATACAGTGAATAAAATAAAATAAAGTCAGCACAAAGATTATTAATAGACTTAATAATAAAAATTAAAAAAAACATTTTTTATTTACACACATGCATATTTATACACATCCTTATCTGGTGCTGAAGGCACAGTTTACTTACTTTTACTAACTTACTTTACTAGCTAATAATCTTAACTTCAGCACTGACCAGTTGTATTATCAACCAAGAAACAAACCATAAAATAACTCCCTGTAATATTAGATATTTATGTTTTTCCCGGGACAAACTCATTAGAACCTATGACTCAATGCGGTGCATTAAAATAGCATAACATTGCTAAATGGGTCTCATTAAAAGAGAATCATTAAATAAAACACATTACAGCTTTAAAATGCAATTTATACTTGCAATAAATCACATCAAACACTTTTAGATGACCAATTAATCATTCTGAGATGATGATTGTGACAAATTTATTCGTTCAAAGTTCAGCATGATAAACCCGATGTATACCACACTTTCCCATCCTCCAATTTTTTTTTTATTGCACACAGTAAGCTTCTCAATAATTAGTGGAACTCCTCGGAAAAAAAGTACAACAGGTTTCAGAAATGTCTTTACTGTTTAATGTGCTGTGTGGATGAATTAGCTAAATGGAATATAAATGACTAGCTTGGCCAGCAAAATGTTGTCACTGTCAATTTACACATAATTGGATGCTTATTGATGCATTATTTATTAGCTTTATTTAACTAACTGCGCTATAACAATTGAAATAGCAATTGGCCAAAGTCAGACCCCAGCAGGCTCTTAAAGGGAATGGCAAGTGACACGCTAATCGGTTTGTTGCTTGTGACGCCCAAACCACATTCATTAATACTGTCGTCACCATAGCAACGACACACCGAGATGGCCTGAATCAAGTTGCGCTGTGATATCTCGATAAATGTAAAGCCACTTCATCTGCTTCTTGATGGTTGTTAAGATTATATAAACCTCCCAAAAGGTACACTAGCGCTCAAAAGTTGAGTATCACTTGCAAATTTCCCTTTTTGAAAGAAAAACACCATGTAACGCAATTCACAACCAATATAGTCAATTTAAAAATTAATTTAAGTGTATCAGAGAATTTTTTAAGAACAAAAATGTTTGTATTAAATTTTTGTATAGAGACTTATTTTGCATATAGTTGTATTATTAGCAATTCTCATTATCACTTTGCCTAAATCTCCTGGTATGGTTACCAATCCAAGTTAAGGATGTTATACTACTAAGTGAGCATAAAAGGAAGCACAACATTCTAGGTTGGTTTAGTATCTAAAGCATCAGCAGTTGTTGGATTGCTTATAGGCTCAAAATAGCCAGAAAGAAACAATTATCTTTAGAGACCCGTCAATCCATGTTGTGTTAAGGAAAAACGGCTAGTCAATGCCAGGATTCCATGTAATGCAGCTGTCAGTTTACAGACTGTGGGGCGTCTTTCTCTCAAACTGCACATTCTAAGAGATTTACCTACTTGCACAGTTGTGCATCGGGGCCTTCCACTCCTTTTTCAGTCCTTGTTATAGCCAGTGTGTCACTCTTTGAAGGGAGTAGTTAACCGCATGGTAAAGTAGTTTCAGTTTCTTTGCATTATCTCGCTTTGAGTAGCCTTTCTTCCTTAACACAAAAATGGACTGACAGGTCTGTAAATGAAGTTGTTTCTTTTTGGCCATTTTGAGCCTGTAAGCAAGCCAACAACTGCTGATGCTTCAGATACTAAACTAACCTAGAATGTTGTGCCCCCTTTTATGCTCACTTATTAGTATAACGTTTTTCAGCTGTGCATCACGATTTAAGCAAGGGTGTCCTAACAACCAATCAGCCCAATAACATCTTTAACTTGGATTGGCAACCATACCAGGAGATTGAGGTAGAGAGCTGAGAATTGCTGATATTAGAACTATACGCGAAACAAGGGTCTATACAAAAAAATAGGCTTTAATACAAACATTTTTATTGTTTAAAAATCATATGATACACTTAATTTAATCGTGAAACTGACAATATTTTTGTGAATGGCATGACATTTGTGTATGTCTTTCAAAAAGAGGAAAATGTGCAAGTGATCTAAAACTTTTGAGCGGTTGTGTAAACGTCAAAAAAGAAAAACGCTGTGTTTACACTGTCTAGATAAAGAGAGAGCGAGAGAAAGAGTAAACATTTAATTATGAATTTGATTTATTAAAAAAAAAAATTCTT
>JAOUQT010065811.1:0-10401 GCA_025769995.1 Xyliphius kryptos
GACATTAAATTATAGTCTCTAAGACAAAGGGAAGGGGGGTGGATACAAGAGCTCATTACATTTGCATTTACATTTAGGAATATAGCAGACGCTTTTATCCAAAGCGACTTACAAATATCATGACTTGGTTGGGGTAGGAACACAGGGTTAAAACAGGACCCCGGAGCAATGAGGGTTAAGGGTCTTGCTCAAGGACCCACATTGGTAACTTAGTAGACCTGGGATCTGGGATTTGAACCCCCAACCTTCTGATTGATAGTCCAACACCCTGACCACTGAGCTACCACTCCACCGCTCATAGACCTTTGGTCATCTTAATTTTAATATTTTTTACCTTCATCCTCAGGTCTGACTATTGGTCTTTTGGTCTGTGTCATCATTCAAGCTTGCTTTTTTATAACACTCATCTTAAAACTTAACTGGCAACGTGTCACCCAACAGGTATGCTGTTTCTCTATTTAGGATTAGAAACTACAGAGCTGCAGAGCTGTTCCTTGCAGCAATTTTATTATTTGTTGTTCATTATGTTATGTGTGAATGCTTGTAGCAAACCATTATTAAATAAATAAAATATTCTTAGATAGGATAATGGTGAGCACAAAAATATGGATTCAAAGTAAACTGGCTGGTCCAAATTTGCTGCTATATAGTGTGTGTGTCCAGTGATAGATTGACACACTGTCCTTGTTACATCTTTCCAGTGCTTGAAACACTGGGCACCCTAGTTCCTAATACAGGATTAAGCTAAAGATAGTGAAATGAGATTATTCAATGATATTAGTGACCTTATATTAAACCATATCATTTGGATATATGAAGTGGATAAGTTGGCCTCTAATCCCTATTTTTATTTTGTTTTATTTGGATTAAGTTTTTTTTCACCCCTTTTTTCCCCCTTTAGTCACTCACACTAATTTTCTACATTATGAATTTTCAGCTTTGGATTTGATTTGCTGATGTTTGTTTAAAAATCCAGGCCCAGAAACGTACTGGAAAGAACGTAAAAATGTCCTGTGTTGTTAAGAAGATGCCTCTTGGTGTGGCAGTCAATGATACAATGATTTCTGAGGGTCAGGACAGTTCTGAGATAACATCCGATGCAGGATCATTGGTGAGTCCAAAAAGTTAAAATACACAAAATTTGAATTACATTTTCAGAGTTAATGAATAGTTTATATAATAAGTTGCAAAAATGTCACTATATAATATAAACAATCCCAAAAACATGTTTTGCTGCATATCATACATCATTGTATATTATGAGGTTATGGCAAGCAGTTCATGAAATTTATACATTATATTGTGATATATTGTATCTCTTATTTATTCCTAGGCCCAAACGAACAATAGCTGTACAAAAGGGACGGCCTACGCTCCTGTGAGCACCAATGATCAGTTGAAAAGTGCAAATCCAAGAAACAAGGAGGACAGTGAGGAGGCAGGAGAAAGTCGACCCATAGTCTTGCTCTCCATCCCACAGCTGCTGCTGAGAAGAGGATTGACTCTCCTGACAGCGGGCTTGCTGCTGACCGCCGGTGTAGTGATCCACCTGACCTGCCCAACACCAGAACCATTATTTCAAGTTAAAACCAACTACACGGCTGACTGGAGCAACTACACAAGCCCGACTGCTTTCCCAAACTCTACAGCAAGCTAACTAAGAAATAAGGACTTGATTAATTCCCGTAAAACAAGAAGTTACCAAAGCAGGCAGAATAAATGTGCTGTGGTAGTGGATCAGCCACTTCCGAGCAGGCTTGTTAGATATCTGAGCAGTGTTATACTACATTTTCATTACCTCACCAAGTGCTGTTAAACACAAAGCTTTTACACTCCCATTCCTGTAAGCCTATGCAAAAGTCTTATTTACATTTGTCTGAGATCGAACGTTATAGAGAGACACTACTATTGAGACTTTCACTAATAAAAATATGTAGAAAATGTCAGCGTTTACTGTAGTTGTGTAAATTATGTCAAATGCATGTAACTAAGCCTGAGGGTATCCATGTTATTCTAATAAAGATAAGTGTCTTACAGAAATAAAGGAATATCTTTCTGTTCCTCATTTACCTTGTTGTCTTTTTCTATGCTAATTTTACTTTTAAACTTGACTTAAACAGTTTTTTAAAATGTTGATGGGGCAAAAGGCATTTACTAATTGTCCAAAGGGTTGATACAGCAGCCCAGGAGCAATTAGGGACGAGGGTCTTGCTCAAGGACCCACAGAGGTAATTTCAGTGAACCTGGGATTTGAACCCATAACCTTTAGATTAATAACCCTAATACTGAGCTACCACTTACAAGTATCGTGACTTGGTTGAGGTCAGAACACAGGTCATACTGCCCCCCTGGAGCCCCCCTGGAGCAATAAAGGTTAAGGGCCATGCTAAAGGAACCACAATGGTAATTTTAGTAGACCTGGAATTTGAACACTAAACCTTCAGATTGCAGGCCCATTAACCTAACCACTCTGTGCTATTACTCTAGGTGTGTCAGGAGTGGGAGAAGAGAATCGAGTTGACAATTCAATGGACAGCCCTTCGAGCACATCATTGTCGTTGCTCCAAATGTGTCAATAACTCGATAATGAAAAAAGGTACATTAAAAATGAGCACTCCATTGTTTTTCTTGGCAGCTTTGCAGATGGGCGTCACTCTAACCCCCCCCCCCCCCATTATACTGATATGCCACAAATGGTAAGGTGAGGCAACCACTTCCATTTTATCAGGGTGTATCCATACTTTTAGCTCACACTGTATAATGCATTGGGCCATTTTTGTGTTGTAAAACCTTATGGCACGTTCTTTATAACATGTTATGAGTGGGGTTGTAAACATCTAAGCACATTAACAACAGCTAATGACAAGTCCTATTAAGCATTATGAATTCTTTAAGTGTTATGTACAGTATATGTTATGAAATCATTATGAATACTGGATTTATGTTGTGTTACAGAAAATGTAAAAAGATAAGAAAATCTATTTAAATAAAAAAAAAAACAATATTATTTCACGGGCTTTGAAAGTTCTTAATTATACTTGTTCTTAATGCATGTAAATGTTCTGAGTAACAGCCATCTAATCGCAAAAGACTTTATACAAAAAGAAAAGGTCACTTATTAGCAAACCAACTATTTAAGGTTTATTTGTATTTAACATTATCTGACAAACACAACAAACTGCCTCAGTCTTATACAAAGACCTGCTTCTGTTTACAGCTTAAAACCTCGTTGGATTAAAAAAAAGCTAAGGAAGGTAACGCTTTGGCAAAAAGTGTGTTTAATGTGATTATATTGCTAGATGTTTTTACAAGGACAGAAAAATAACACAGTACATATTAAATACTGAAAATAGCATGAACACACAAAATTCTAGAATTGTGTACCTTTTAAAGTTCTTTGCTTAAGGAGTGGAAGAAACCACACAAACTGTGTGACAGTTCTACAATAAATTAATAAACATGTTTTAATATGCTTTACCAAAATAAAAACATAAAATGTATTTTATCTAATATAACCATCGAGCAAATTGAGGGGTTATCCGATTCCACATTTAGAAAATGACTATAATGTATCTGCCTAATTACCCAACCATTAATCTTATGTACTGTATAGTGTTTGTTACCATTTAGTAATCCTCCTACAAAAATATATTGGTAACTCTTTAGATAATTCCAGTAATCATAATGCAATAGTAACACATTTTAAAGCTTTATAACATTCATAATGCTTTATAACATTTGTCATAAGCCTCTGTTAATGTACATAGTCACAGTCAAAACGTGTTATAACAAAATTACATTAAGCTTTATAACACAAAGTGACAAAATCTTTTTTTATAAAATGGGTAGTTCTGGTCCTTAAATTCTATTGGCTTAACTGCTTGTTTAGCCGTGACATTAGCCTAGACATCATTCTGTAATTTGGCAACTAGATAGTAGTATTTGATTGTTAAAGAAACCGGAATTTTTTTACTCGCGGCAGGGTTCTTTTAAAAAAAAACAGACTGAATGTCGCGGAAGACGAGTTCATCGATTTTGCTTTCAAGCAACGCATTTATGAATCAAACTTTGTTTTGTTTTATTAGTGTGTTGGTATCCATTTTATGAAAGCAATAAGGTACTCGAGGTTGTGCATTAATGTGAATAAACCAGGGGAAGAAGTGTGACGACACAAATAACACCTCTTTCGCATGTCGTGTCTTATTGCTTTAATAATATAAACAAATAAAAAAGAATATAGTTTAACCAAATCTTTCTACACTTCATGACACTGGTCTACATTAATGAACGGTTAAAACATACAGTTTATAATGCCTTATCTCACTTCGTGTTACAAAGCCTTGTGGCACACTCTTTACAACACTTTATAAACATCTAAGTACATTAACATAGGCTTATGACAAGTATTTTAAAGCATTATGAGTACAAGTTTTATAAAGCTTTATAAATGTGTTAATAATGCATCATGAATAGCAGATGTGTGTGTTACCAAACAAACATTATCTTATTGAGTATAACAAAAGACTAAGCTCAAATTGCCTTACATTATACTGAAGTTTGGATAACTATAAAGTTTTTTGGATTAACATTTATCCTCAAAACAAATAGAGACAATCAAGGTAACATACCGAAAAGGTGCTAAAACACAGTGCTATTCCCTCAGCCTTCAGTTTGGCTAGGAGTTTTATTTATCTTCTCAGAAAATTGACCCTTAGTCCTTAAACCAAGGTAGAATTTCCATCCTCCTTGGATTTGAAAATATTTGCTGATAAAGGTAGCATTTTGCCAGCAGATGTTTTCCACCATTTATTTTAAAAGGCTTGTGAAAAACTCATTCAAAATAACTCCAGTGACCAGTATGAGAACCATTAAAAGAACGGTCAAACCTCGGCGAACAACAAGCTGTCTGACGGTCAAAAGCTCACCCACAGTCACTGCTGCTTCTCCCTCAGCCTTTTCTTCATCTTTGATTTGGGCCTCCTTATCAGATTTTGCTCCACTTGTGTCTTGTTCACTAGACTGGTGTTCCTGAGACAAATCTGCGAAGAGATAAGAAGCCCCCTTTTTTTTAAAGACAAATCTGTGTCTGCTTAATGTTTTTAAGAATGCAACTGTCTCTTACCTTCTTTACCATATTTACTTTCCAAAGCAAATGATTCTCCTTTAGCTTTGAGTGATTTTGTTGTTAAAACACCTGCTCTCCTTAGAGCCTGAAAAACCACAATATCTCAGAATTTAAAATCAATTTATTTAAAACTATGAAAGCTTTTTGCCTACTGTGCTTACATTTGGAATAATTAGTTCACATTTACACAGTTAACCATTTCCATTCAACCCTTCCGTGCAGTGACACATATACACACAAGTACAGTGAATACACATGCCATGAGCGGTGGACAGCATTGTATACTGCACCCCGAAAATAATTGTGGCTTGGTGAGACCGGGAAAAACAAAATGGTTTCTTAACCACACGCCTATAATTGCCGCCACATTAAAAAAATGTAAATTAAATGGGAAAAAAAGAAGCTCAGAATTAAGCAGGAGTGGTAGCTCAGTGTTTAGGGTGTTGGGCTGTCAATCTGAAGGTTGTGGGTTTAAATCCCAGGTCCACTGAAAATACTAATAACTACTTGAGCAAGACCCTTAATCCTAATTGTTCCAGTATAAAGTTGGGACTCTTGTAAGTCGCTTTGGATAAAAGCTTCTGCTAAATGACCATATGTAAATTAAATACACACTGTATGCTGAAAACTGTGTGTGCACCTATCTTATTATTAATTCAAATGAGGAACTTTACAAACATTTTTTAAAAAGATGACACATTCTTAAAAAAAGGAATTTGTTAAATTGTTGTTCCATTAAAAAAGTTATGAAAAAAATCTGTGGCTCCTTATTGTTTTTACATTAAATGTTTACATTATTCAATGAATTTGCCTGATCTGGGTGGAGTTTCCATGTTTTCCCCGTGTTTGTGTGGCTTTCCTCCGGGTTCTCTGGTTTCCCCTCACAGTCCAAAAACATTAAATCTATTGCCCTGTATAGTGTGTGATTGAGTGCCCAGTGATAGCTTGGCGTCACGGGTGTATTGGTCCAGCACCCGAGATGTTCTCCCCTGGACGGGCATGGGGATGCCAAAACTTACAAATGAGAAAAAAACAGTAGTCAGTAGTTAAAGAAAAACAGCTACAGCGTAGTATCTTCAAACCTGATCATGTTCCAATCTGGCTTCTAGATTTTTTTTTCATAGCAAGTATTGGGATAGAGATGTGTTTTGAGATGTTTCTTAAACACGCTACTCAGCCTTAAGAAACAGTGTTAGAAAAATCGTTCCACCATTTAGCATTGATGAACAATATGGAGTAAAAATCAACACCACATAGACACTGAAGCACCAGTTATAGCTTTGTGGGCACAACATACAATATAAAATTAATAAAGTGACCTATTTTGCCTACAGTGTTTATACACAGAAGAACTTGTCCTCCACATTTAACTTATCTGTGCAGTGATACACAGTGGTAAAGTAAGCACACGTACTCGGAATGGTGGGCAGCCCTGTATACGGTGCCCAGGAAACAATTGGGGTTAGGTGACTTGCTCAAGGACACTTCAGCCATAGTACTTGGTGGGACCAGGAATCGAACCGGGGACTTTCAGGTGACAAGGTTGGTTCCTTAACCATAAGCCTACAACTACCCCTCAAAAATAAAACAATCAGTGTGTCAGACTTTGGATAATTGCTATTTCATCAGCGCTGAACTTTATTTGCTGACCATGAGAGATTTTACTTTACTTTTATAGTCTAAAACATGTAATGCCATTGAGGGTGTAAACCTACCTCATGTGTTGCTTTTTTCCAGTCAAGTTTGCAGATTAGAATAAGAAAAAAAACTGTCTGCAGTGTCACACATACCCAGAGCCCGACCCACAAGCCTAGACAACCATTCGAAACAAGAAATGACACTCATTATTATTATAGATGGCGCCAAGCAATTTTATGGCATGAAATTGAGTCTCTTAGGTAAACCACTTAATTATAACAAATGAACTTACTTTTTTTATTGCAGTCATGTTAATCTGAAAAACCTACAGTTCTGTAATTTGCTCACCTATTATCCCCATGTTCAACGCAAACATGAGTGACACTCCAATAGGAAATCCAATAAGATAGAAGCCCACAATGTTACACAAAGCACCAAGCAGTTGCTTCCCTGCTCCTCTCACAATACCACCTGTTATACACTGTGGACAAACAAAAACATAACTAATGTCTCTATTTATATCAACAGTCCAACCCAGATTTACATTTAATAAAACGTGTAGTTCCATTCCTTAAATCAGTTTGGCTGAGCAATTTATTTTTATTGACAATAATGCACACATCTGACTGCTTCAAATTCATATCAATGTGTGACATACAATACATTATTTTTTTGATGTTTTTTATAAACTGCATTTTATAAGTTTTTGATTGTTAGGAAAACCGGAAACCTGTTACTTAGTGATCATGGTTCACTTTAAAAACTGGACTAGATTACATCATGAAAGAACAGTTTACTGATGATTTTGCTTTCAATAAACCCATTTTATACTCATATATAGTTTTTTTTTTATTTATTTTAGTAAGTTTTTTCTAACTGTTTTATAAAAGTAATAAGGCACTGGAGGTTGTGAATTTTTCAGAAAAAGTCATGGGAAAAAGATGTGTACCGTGAGTTATTCACAATAATGCATGCCTTCTAATGCTTAATTGCTTTATTATATCAGCAGTCTAATCCAGATATGTAACACTACATTATAACACACAGAAATAATCAAGCATGCAATTAAAATACAACTGCGTTACTAGTTGATGCTGTTTGCTTAACTTTTTTCAAGGTACACAATGGTTCACAGTTGCTTTATAGCAAGAAAGTCTAGGCTTTAATTCCTGGTTTGGGCAGACAAGGTCTTATATGTGAGGAGTTAGCATGTTCTTCTCATGCCCACATGTTGGGTGGTGAACTTCTCTGTCTCTATATTTCATTGTGTGTGCAATTAAGTACACACGGACAAAATTGTTGGTACCGCTCGGTTAATGAAAGAAAAACACAATGGTCACAAAAATAACTTGAATCTGACAAGAGTAATAATAACTAGAAATGCTATGAAAATGAACAAATGAAAGTCGGACATTGCTTTTCAACCATGCTTCAGCAGAATTATTAAAAAAAATTCTTAAACAGGCCTGGACAGAAATTATGGTACCCATAACTTAATATTTTGTTTCACAACCTTTTTGATGCAATCCCTTGTTTTGCAATTTGCAAACTTGTAAATTTGAAGGTAAATCTCAATCAAACTTTTAAAAAAGTGTACACAGCTTAAAAAAGGTTTTTGTAAAAGTCCATTTACTACTTACCGCAGTTGCATCGAGCAGGTGGATAATTCCATACATAATCATGACTTGTGAAACTCTTTGCACAATATCTCTGAAATTAAATATTTAAAACAAGTTAACAATTTCAGTATTTTAAGGAAGCAGCAGTTTTCAAGAAGCAACAAATTAATTTGAATAACAATGTTACAATGCCAGGCCTGTTGCCTCAAATCACACATTTATAACATCCATGCAGTAAACACACGCATATACATACACTGAGTGAAGTGCGCACACTGTAGACAGAGTAATTGGGGTTAGGTGCCTCGCACAAGGGCACTTCAGCCATAGTAATTTCATGGAACGGGGAATCGACCCGGGAATGTTAAGGTCACAAGACTGGTTCCTTAACCACAAGTCAATGACACCTACACCTACATAGTTAAAAGATGCTGCCTTCTGTTTAAATAATGAGCTGTTCATGGTAAAGACTGTATAAAGGTATTGCAGTATTTCTTTGTAATATTGGTGTTTTTATTTCTCAAACACTTTTATTGTAATTTTAAAATAAATCAAATGTAATTTGCACTTGCCTTTATCTTTCATTTCTGTTAAGTGTCCTCACAAGCCTAAATAATATCATCTCGTTATTTTTGGTTCTCGGTTTCCCTCTAGTGGTTAGATAAGGGTCAACTTAAAGTTTTTCTTAGTCGTTTGGAGCATTTCTCAGATCAGAATTCGATTTCTTAAAACAACTCATTTAACTTGCCCATCATCTAGTCACTTGTGCACATCAAATCGTCATTTATCATTCCTTTATACAACCCCTGGCAAAAAGTATGGAATCACCAGTCTTGGATGAGCACTAATTCAGGCTCTTCATTCTGAAGAACAAACTCAGATCAAAAACATGATACAATAATAAGATCATTCCAAACTTGTTGGCTTTCAGGAACACTCAAAGAAATGAAGAGAAAACATTGTGGAAGTCAGTGAATGTTACTTTTATTGACCAAGCCAAGAAAAAAATATGAAATCACTCAATTCTGAGGAAAAAAATATGGAATCATGAAAAACAGATTAACAAAAGAACATTCAAAATACATGACTAGTATTTAGTTGCACCACCGTGGCCTTTTACAACGGTTTGCAGTCTCTGAGACATGGACTTGAGTGACAAACAGAATTATTTATCAATTTGGTGCTAACTTTTTTTGACAGCAGTTGCCAGATCAGCTTTGCAGGTCAGAGCCTTCTTGTGGACCCTTTCTTTCAATTTCCACCACAAGTTGTCAATTGGGTTGAGATCTGGACTATTGGCAGGCCATGAAATTGACTGAATGTGCCTTTCTCCAAGGAATGCCTTCACTTTTTTTTCCCTATGGCACGATGCACTGTCATCTGAGAAAATTATTTCATCATCTCCAAACAACTGTTCATTTTACAAATAATTTACACATTTTTAATTCATTATTTTTTAAAACACAATGTACTGAAACACAACGTTACAATTTATCTATATGTACAAGGTTTTTTGAGCCATACTTTAAAGTTATTTATTAATTGGCTCTTATATATTATAAGCTTACTGTACCCTACAGACTCTGGTGACACAATACACCAATAAGGACTTATAAACCACTAAATCTGTTATGTTAGCTATCTTTAAGACGAAAATGTGTTACTCTGTTTTATGCAAAATGCAAAGTTGCAGCCTGGCAGTATTAAACACATTAATCGAACTGAGCATGGCTGTTTAATATATATTTTCTTGTTTCTTAAATTTGATTCTACATAAATACTGAAGGCTGTTCTTAAATCGTAAAGAACTGGTTAAAAATATAACTTTACATTTACATCTACATTTACATTTAGTTATTTAGCAGACGCCTTTATCCAACAAGCAGTAAGAACACAGGGCTGATACAGTACCCTGGAGGAATTAAGGGTTAAGTGTCTTGGTCAAGGACCCACATTGGTAACTTCAGTGGACCTGGGATTTGAACCCCCAACCTTCTGATTGGTAGTCCAACACCCTAA
>JAOUQT010065818.1:0-10401 GCA_025769995.1 Xyliphius kryptos
ACAGGCATGTGGAGCCCCCCCCCCCCCACACACACCCCTTACTCTCATTGCTATGCATATGTGTGTTTGCATTTACTTATTTATATTTAATGCTTTAAAATGTTCTATTTAAAAAAAAAAAACAGTGAAGTTTATCTTGACATATGATCATATCTGGTCCTACTTGTGCACCACATCAATGTCAGAAGAGACAGATGGCAGCTTGAGGACTGAACATTTGAATTATTTAATGCCATGAATACAGCGACCAGCAAGTGTAACAAAACATGTCAATAATTGCGACAAAGTACTCAGTACCCACACATGCATACATGTCCAACCATGCAGGCAAGTCCTATTAACAACACCCAAAAAGTGGAATGATCTATAAATGGAAAGCTAGTGTGATCATGTGCCTGCATTTGTGTGATTCGCTAGACACGGGATATGAAACTGGAAACTCCATTTAATAGTTTAACACCATTAGAGAGAAAATGATGGCGGAAGAAGGACAGAAACCAAAATATTGACAGATTCTCCTTTAGCCCTTCAGTCTGAAAACATTTAATGACTGCAGGTGGTAAAGAAAAGATAACAGCAAGATAACACCTGCATTCAGACATGGCAGATTTTGTAAAGTAAAAGTAACCAATGTGACAAGCAGCAGCCAACAGAACACGTTCCCGGCATTTCAGCAGAAACTTCACACCAACAAACCCATCAGCATTTAATCAGTAGGCAACAATAACACAAGGTACAACACAATTGACTGTGTTGTTTGACCACCAGGAAAGTCATTACACAAACCGAATGAAACAATACACAGGGAAAAGGTTCTGTTGACAATACGAATCTAATGAAAAAAAAAAAAAACAGGATGAGGGGAAGAGAAATACCATTCTGCTAATGCTAATGTTCTCGAAGGAGGCCAAATGGGGCCTAAACTGAACACTGAAGATCTTGGGCATTCAGTTCATACAGTGTGTAGTTTAGTTTGAAGTAATGAAGCACAAGTGAGGATCCACCCTGTTGTCCATCTTGGTTATAAGTAGATCAAACTTCACACAAGTCCTAAAATTAGATGAAGAGAACCATGTCGACAACTGAGATGGAAAATATAAGAGGTGTTTTTCTATCTCTTAAGAGAAAATCCCCTGGTTAAACAGATAGGTAATTGGCAAAAAATATTAATATGATTCAGCAGTTGATTTTAAGGTGAAATAATATTTTCAGTTGATAATCTGGTTTGCACTGATATGGATCTATCTTCACAATATGTTTGGGGCTGATTATTAATGTGAATAAAGAGAACCTTGGTAATGGGACCATGTGTAATAGTCAGTAAAGTCACAAGTAATAACATTAATAAACACAACAGCAGGAAATAATTAAAAACAATGGTGTACATTGCACAAGAGCGACAGCTCTTCAAAAGCAATAGCATTACTCATTTATAAAAAAAATGGTTTGTGGATGCATGATACCAACACGAAACTTTCCACTTTAAGAAACATTAAACAATTACCCACACTTATCCAATCTCTAAAGCATTGTGGAGTTATTTCTGTGGTTTGGGCCTGCATCTGGGCCAGAAGGACTGACAATCATTAAAAGAACCATGAAAGCTGACCTACACAGGCAAATTCTGAAACGTCAGGACCTCTGTCTGTAAACTGAATCTGAAAAGAAAGTAGGCCACGTAGCAGGAGATCAACCACAGTTTTACAGATAAATGATAGAAAAGCATGCAGTTAATGTATTGGAACAGCCATATTAAGGTCTTGTCCTCAAAATTAAAGCTAAATTAATGTTAATGTGGGGAATTCCAACAACATCCCACGGTTGAGGAAGTTCTTTGTTGAGGTTACACAAAAGAAAAAGAAAAAAATTATATATATATATATAAAATATTAAATACATTTCTTTAAAAAAATAACTAAATATTGACTAATTTATTTAACTATTAATTGGGGATATTTTAGACAAATAATCGTATAATACTCACTACATGCATTGCAGGTTCAAAATAACATTTTTTAAATTTCACAAATAAGTGGACCAAGTATTCAATTATTCAGTGTAACATCAGAGGTTCTCTTCAAACCAGTGCCTCTGTCCCAAATTACATTTGATATAACTTTTTTAAAATAATTGAGAATTAATCATTGGTGTGAAATCGCACCTACTCTGGCCAAAACTGGCAGGGGTGGGTTTCAGATTAACACAAATCCAATTTTAAGATATTTACTGCCCGTTTTCCTGTCTAAGGGAAAATACACCCGCTCATGCCACTGTCTGACCTAGTTTCCACATCAGTCATAATCTCCTAAACTTAACTGTGCACAAGGGGACCCAATTAAAGAAATATAAGCAAGTCTACTAATACTTAAAGCCAGTGTGATGAGGCGTGATTTGCACTGAAAATAGTTTCTTAAAGAAAAGCCATGATCGGAATTTTCTGAATCCCTTGATAAATGAGGAGAGAAATTGAGTTTCACTAAAGCCTTGTATAAATAGGGGCAAATGTGTTTGCTGATCAACTACAACTTTTTATGTCTTTAGTAAGAGGTAAAACATGTCCTTAACTCAACTAGACTCCATTCAAACATAAAAGATAATAATTACCAAGTAAAACGGAATGTTCTGTAATAACACTACACAGCAGCATTTATATTTTTAGCTAAAACACAAAGAAACCCACTTCGCATGCATGAATATTTAGCCGCAATATCACACTGGGTAATATGAACATAATTGTGATTCTAATAAATCAACACAAAAAGTCCAAGCAAACTTTTACATTCTTATATTAAATAGAAAGCAAAATGCTTAAATACAGTAGGAAAGCCAAACACAGTACACTTATCCTGAACCTACTTATTTCACACAAATATGGTTGCTATACTAAAGCCAGACTGCAATGTACTTGCACACTTTTTCCGTTTCGCTTTTGTGATCGTACAGAACAAGGAGTGCAACAAAAGTGAGACTCATAAAAATCGTATGGGTTACAAAAAAAATGAAAAAACAATTATTTTTCATCAGAATTGAGCTGCATTACAGAAATCAAATAATCTGATCGGTTCTTTTAAATAAATCTAAAAATGAACACACTTAATTTTACCTGATATGTGCAAATTTAACATGGCCAATTAAATAAAATCTGCCTTTTTATGCATATTACCTGTAATATGATAGTAAACTAGATAACTAAGCTGCATGTAAATCTATAGGGACTGTACAATTAGACATTATTAGTAAAACTACTAATACAAATACTGAGTACCTGCCTCTTCTGGTCTCAAATGAGACTAGGAGACTGAGATTTTCATTGTGAAATGCTTTTCTGCTTTCTTCAATTGTACACAGACATTTTGGACAATTGCTTCTGACTTTGTAAGACGGTTTTGGGAAGCCAATTTTTGAGGTCCAGCCCTGGCTGGGTGTCACATGCCACGACACACTAAGGATGCGAAATGGAATATATCAGACACAGGAGCAAGCTTGATTCAAAGATCAAATTATAAGATGTGCCTGTTCCTTATACTGCTGCCTTCTTCCTTCTTGTTCTGAGACAGACCATGGAACCTCTGGCAAATGCATCTAAGATCCTCCAATTACCTTCCCCTCATCCCCATCTCTGCCTCTTCTTGCCCTACTGGCATTCGATCTTCCATGCGGCTGCCACACTGGGTAAGTTGAGTGTAAAAGAACTTGACTGACCCTCACACAGCTTTGACCTAGGGAGTGAGTTACTATTTTCAATTAACCTATCAGGATGTGAGAAGAAACCAGAGGCCCTGAAGTAAACCCAAGCAGACATAAGAAGAACATGCTGACTCCACACAGGACCTTTGTTCGCCCCAAGTGGTTATCAAACTGTTCTGAGGCTGACATGCTAACTGATGCACACACAAACACACACACACCTTTGGGATGAAAAAGAACAGAGATTGCAAGCTAGGCCATACATGCATCAACCTCATACTAAATGTTTACCCATTCAGAATAGGTTGTGTTTGAATACATTTGTTTAACATTGTAAACTTAATAACATTTTGCAGAAGAACATGCCTTTAATTCAGCCATCTGATCTCGGTTATTAAGAGGTCAAACACTCATCTTATCTGCACCATCAGTAAAGATTAAAGAGATATCTGGTTTCTTGTGCCAACACTGACACTTAGCCCTTAAGTTTTTCATGCCAATTTATACCATGCCTAGAACAGACTAGCTATTTTCCAGCTTTTCAACAACAATTAGATATAATCATCTCTATTACAAAAATATTGCCGTTAAGGCAATATCTATTCTTTTCTTGATAAAATATTATTAGGTACACTAATATGAGAAGGATCTGAAAATCAAGTCCAACTGATGTGTGCTTACAAAACAACCAAATATTGTTGTTTAATTGAATTGGTGAAATCTCGTGTGTAGAATTAAAAATAAAAAATTGCTGGAATGAAAGATATTGTAATGTACTGTGTATAATGACAAACTGCATTATAGGATAAAATGTATCGTATTGATCTGCTCTTATTATTGGTCATTCTAGTTGTCAAACTTAAATGAACAGATTTTTTTAACAATAAGGGGTAAGAACACGTTATACTAAAGATTTTTATTATCGCTCGGAAAGCTAATGAAACAAAGTTTACAAGTGAAAAATGTAATAAGTGTTTATCTTTATTAATACGTCAACAGTTGAACAATAATTAAATGTGATTAACTGGAGTCCAGTCAAGGACACCTGCACCCACATTTCATATACTGTAGCATTCACACACTGTGCCAGGCTAATCAGACTCTAATTGTTCTCCAGTTACTGCTAAAGTATTCAGGTCAAGTTAGACGCCATGAAGGACGCGACTGAGCCAAAATGAATGTCTACTTTATTATAATGAAGTGTGACTCTAATGTCTAAGTCATATTGGGCTTTGGAACGTGTGTGTGTGTGTGCTATTCATTCAGGTGTGTTTGACCCTTGAATACTCAATAGGCCAGTTTAAAATGATTCTGATCCATAGAGTGAAGATTTTTATGAAGTCGGTCATCAGGTCTTTTCGAATCCACAGTTAATAAACAATACAATGCATGTCTGTCAGCATCAGAATATTATATTAGAAATCCTAAGAAACAATAGCTGTAAAAAGCTTTAATAGGTTAAACATGTAAATCATGGCACTGTAGTCAATGAATGAATGTTAGCGCCACCTTTTTTGGGTTTGCTGACTGTTTTACTCGTTGCACATCACTAATGTTTGTGCCAAGAGTGCACTTTTTGGGAACCTTGGGCAACTGACGCATAATGAATGGAGTTCGGAGCAGCAGGAGCCGTTCAGGATTGTTCTCATCTGGTTAGATCAATGCTGTATTAAATGTCCTGGTTCTGATTTGAAAACTTGCCAGGCAATTAACTGAAGTTGAATTTGGAGCTTCAGCTATTGAGGCATAAAACCAACACTGCATAAACGGATCGAAGTAAACAGTACTCTCAATATCTAGTTAAATATTAGCGTTACAGAAGCAAGTGTACTGAACAGTGTATTGTACCGCTCAATGATCGAAAGAAAATTGCTTCAGCTGGCATCAAGGAACATTTTACTACAAACACCTGGAAGTTTAATGACTTGGCAGAAAAAAAAGAAAAAAAATGGTACCAAAATAAATTTTTTTATTGCTGATAAGGCTACCACTTTCATCTTCAAATCTACTCTCTCACATTGCCCTTATATTGCAGTTTAGCTCTTATCTGTTATATTTAACTCTGTTGTACCAATTTAAATGTCAAAAGTAAAGCAGGACTGAGACATGGTATCTGTCTAATTAGGGCAGTCTATTTATCCCCACTATTATTCCCCCTTTTTTCTCAGCTTGAACCAGTGTTTATTTGCCCTTAACCATGGCACTAACTGCCCTTCCTCAATGTCTTTTTTTTATCCATATGTCTCTTCACCTGTTCCCTTACTGCTCCCCCCCCCCACCACCACCACCACCCTATTGTGCTTGTTCGTTGTTGTATGTGAATAATTCAAGCAGTACCGAACACAAAGCAGACCATGGCGTGCCATCCAGAAAGCCTGAGGTAGGAGGGGGTTAAGGATGAGGGGTCAACAAAAGCGATTCAGATCATCATGTCAACACAGGACAATGGTGCCATTTGCCAGGCCAGATGCCGAGTTAGGAGGCTCGATCTGCCTATGCAAATCAGCCATAGGCCCTCGATTCAGCCGAACAATGGGCCAACACATGCCATCTTAAAAGCAATGCTAATAGTTATAAGCCAATCTTAAAGCAAATATGCAACATGCATCACTGCAGTGGTTGAGGACTTGAACAATACCATTGACTTTTATTTGTGTAATTAAAGAGATATAAATTTATTTTAATTTTTTTTCTGAAATTCTGTATAAAATAATATTGTTGACCAATTTCTAGTCCATCATCCATTTGTTGTTGAGCAATATAAACAAAACTTGATAGTTCTGACTTTCTGTGTATATTCCTAAGCATGTTTTAGTCATCGGCTTATTAACTAACTCCTTGCATTTCTGCTCTATATGAAATAAACTTTAAAATAATAACAAATTATCTGGCCCTGACCTGAAAACCATTTAATAGCTTTGGAATAAACTAAAACAGAGATGTGCGCGTCTGTGTTTGCATTTCTTGCCTCTTATTTCTTACAAATGATGCCCTTTAAGTCTTTGAAAATTATATTTTTTAATTGTAGTGGAACAGCGAAGACACTACAATCATTGCACGTTTTGACTGAATATTTTATTTTAGCAAGATTAATATGTAATGTGGTGTAATATTGCTATATGCTTGGTAACTACTTTTACTGCAGTTACCAAATCAGACCTGTACAGTAAAGTTACTTATTTAGAAGTTGGTTTTATACTCACTTTATGGGAAAACCAGCATTATGTTGGCATCACAAGATTCCTATCAATAGTGCAGCTCTGGCATAGCATGTGTTCTGAAGTTAAGTCAACAAAATCACATGCAAGCAAACAACCCCTAGCTGAACTATTCCACAAAGCATATTAACTCTGCACGGTGAAAGAGAACCTAAAGCAAATTGGACTGCGTTGGAGAAAAAGAAAGCCGGAGACCTAACATCAGCAGGCTGTTTGTGTATTTTGGTAACAACATGGTACATTAGTTATAAGTGGAGCTGTGATTTGAATCAGGACTAGTTGTGTTTTTACCATCTTCTGTTTATATACTAAGTTGGTTTAGGTGGTCTGACATGACATAATTAAACCTGTGTTAGTATTACAGTTCAATAGGTTACATGCATGGTTTTCCTAAATGATAATCACATAATTTTGAAAGCGTATTAAACTAGGAACTCAAATGAAACTACCACAGTCCATTTATTCTAATTTTCTCCTTAAATAAGCTGTTCCACACGCTCTATGTCTAGATGACGTAAGTAATATTGTATAGAAATCATAATTTAAAAACAAAGTAACATATAGTTTAAAAAAGAAGCATTACAAATTTTTTTCCTACAAAACACTTTTAAAAAAAACTGTTGTGGATTTAAAATGTTTTACCTTATAATTGACATATAAAGTTACTGTAACGACAAGACCTTGCACCCTGTGTGTTGTACGGAACATTGCATCCTTCTCTAACCAGCCTGGCACAGCAATAAATCACTTAATTCCGTACAGATTAAAAGACAATAGTCGTATTTTGATTAAATAAATAGATCAGTGTGTTATCATGCGGTGATAATAATTCAGGTACATCAAACAAGCAAAATGGTGCAGTCTTGCTTTGTTCCTTCAGCTTAAGAGCTTTTTAATTTAAATGTACGGATGTTTCTCAGTGTTGTCAGTTATATGTAAACTCGGTATGAGCATTAATTTACTACACTGGTGGATCTACACAAATAACAAGAGGCGATAAATAACAAGGAGAGATAGGGGTTAAATCCCCTTTTTCTCAAGCAGTTTCGCTGGTTTTAATGTAGATAACGGTATCAGTAATAGACTGCACGGAATACTAAGACTAATGTGTCTACTAAAATATCAGACAATAAAATATGAAAGAAATGAGCAAGCTGTCGAACAAAAATTCGGTGTGTCTCCAATGAAAACGAAGATATCTCTAAACAAGACAATGTAACGTCAATTAAACCAGAAGTCAGCGGCTCACTTACGTTTCTGCCTGCTGTTCCAGAAGGTTCGGTTCGGTTCTGAGGGGACCAATCCGTTAGCCTGAGTTTTGCGAGAACAAGACACACAATAAACGCCGCTTTAAACGAACAGCGTGTTAGCACAGAGCTACCTGCTAACAAAGGCAGGCTATTAATACTTCCATAAATGTTGGTGAAAAAGCACAGACACGACTGGTGTGACGTTAAGTCGTCTGTCGTTCTCGCCGTCGCCGAAATTAAAAGAATAAAGGTTTCAGAGAGGAGCCGCGGAGTGAGCGCGTGAGCACGCGCGTGGCTGTACTCAAGATTTAACTGTGAACATAAACAGATGCTGTGTGTGTTTAGTAGTGAACGAAAAAAAGCGGCCGCGTAACTGAACTCCGGCGAAATGCACGATGGTAGATGTAGTTTTATGCGAGCTAAAGGTCTTTACGTATACTGTGTGTATATCCTCTTTTTCCAAGATGCAGAGAAAGTAATTCACGCTTTTATAATCCCAACGTTGTTGTATTTCACTTTCTAATAAATCATAAGACAGGTTCTAGTTGAGTTTTAATAAGAACCAGTAAGTTAGATCATTTCTCAGCTGTGTTATCAAACTTACAGTTTGTCATTGATTAAAATATCTTATGAATATCATATTAAATTATGGGTGGCACGGTGGCTTAGTGGTTAGCACGTTCGCCTCTCAGCGCTGGGAATTCCTGTTTCGAATCCCAATCTTAGTGGAGTTTTCCCCATGTCCGCATGGGTTTCCTTCTGGATCTCCGGTTTCCTTCCATCCATTTATCCATCCATCCATTATCTTCCACTTATTCCTCTACTTGGGTTGTGGTGGGGTTCCCCATGCCCATCCAAGGGAGAACATCTCGGGCGCTGGGCAGATACACCAAGGACAGGGCGCCAATTCATCACTGGGCACACACTCACTCAGACACAAACACACACTATACAGGGCAATTTAGAGCATTCAATTTACCTGGAATCCATGTTTTTTGGACTGTGGGAGGAAATCGGAGAAAACCCACGCGGACACAGGGAGGACATGGAAACTCCACCCAGGTCGGTATTCGAACCGGGAATCCCCAGCGCTGAGAGGCGAATGGGCTGACCACTAAGCCACCATGGGGCTGGCTCCAGTAACACCTAATTTTTATGTTCCTGTAGGGGTGCATGCATTTCAAAGTCTAAGAGCATGTGGGTGTGTCACATTCTGGCTCCATCCCATCAGAAGGTTAAAAGATGGTCAGGGATCTCATGTTTTGTTGACCTCCATGTGGAAGATCAATTCAATCAAAGTTGGACCAGTGGGACGTGAGGGTGGCACAGTGACATGGTGCGAGTCCTGTCCCTCCCCTCGTCTTCCACTCTTTACCTGTGTCCTCGGTTACCCCTGTAGAATTCCACTCTGATGAAATCAATTCCATAATGTGAGCTTGTAACATAAAGGGAATGTGACGCCGCTGTGTGTCAGACGGTCGGACAGGATGCCAGTCCCCGCAGCACCGGCTTGTTAACAGTTGGGATTTACATCCTCGCCCCTGTGTACCAATCATCCTGCAGTAGAATGAATCAGAGCTGGAGGAACCAACATGCCAGCTGGATGCTGCACCCGGCTGCTGTCTGCCGCCATCACGCTGACAGACGGAGGGATGTGCGCTTCCGGCTCGTCTGTCATCTCCAGCTCACTTACTCTCCGCCGCACTCGTGTGACCTGTGATGGAATGAAACGACCAGAGCGTGACGTCGTTAATCAATTTTGCCTTGTCGCCCACTCAGCTGGGATTGTTGGCTCCCTGCTGCCATCTTGTGGTGTGATTGTGAATCACAGTGTATTCAATAATAACGTGATCTATTTTGCTTACAGTACTAACACACATAGAAGTCTGTCCTTCACACAAATACACACACGGAGTCCCGTACACGGTGCCCAAGGACCAATTGCGATTTTCGGTGGTACCGAATATCGAAGTGGGGACTTTCAGGTCGCAAGGCTGGTCAACCACGAGCCCACGACTGACCGTCATGCAAAACTCCTTCATTATTAGTCAGCATCATGAACTCTGCAAAGACCACAGACACATTTACCCCTGTTACTCTGCCCCCTTAGAATTTGGTAGAAAATAGAATCAGTAACAAATATTTTTGGTCACACCTTGTAAATGATGACATCATTGGAAATTACATTTTCGGCCAATCTTTATGAGTAACTTTTTTTAATAGGTCGTGTGGGAGTGGCGAGTTGG
>JAOUQT010065829.1:0-10401 GCA_025769995.1 Xyliphius kryptos
TTCCCAAGACGAATTGACGCTGTATTGGCCGCAAAAGGAAGAACTACACCATACTAATAAATTACTAATAAATACTCAAATGAGGAAGGGTTTCCACTTTGAGTCTCCTCTCAAGTTTTCCTTGCCACTGTCAGTTGCTCATTAGGCATAAACTATAAATTACTTACATAAACTTGACGATTATGCCCTGAATTTAATTCTCTAATCCTGCTTTCAAATACAATGTTCTAGTGTTAAATCGCTAAAGAAAAAGCCCTATAAAAATAAAAACCTCAAGTGCATTATACATCTCTAAAACTATGCAAATAATACACAATTCAATAACAATGATTTAATGTATTCATCATGAACCCATTGAAGCTCGAGAAAGCACCAGCGTTTCCAATAACATTTTCCAGCTGTTTACAATCCAATCACAATGAAGTCCACTATATAAAAACCTACTGATAAACCAGTGGGCATTTCAACAGCCAGATCTGACCTTACATTACAGCTTCAGTATCTATAAACCTGATCTTGCACGTCATCTACTGCACGTCTTCCAATGAAGCCGCTAAAAAAAAGTCTCCCAGCTGCGAAGAAAGAAGCTTATGAGCTCTTCTCCCACAGATAGCCATCTCTTTCCCCTGAACCACACCCTGATTTACACACACCACAGCAGACTGTCTGCTGTAAATGTAAAAGCCTTTTGAGGGTTACAAGACTAGAAAATACTCCTTCTTAAAAATTACACGCAAGAGTCTTCCTGCTAATGGCTAACAAGGTTCATGAAGCCGGTCAAAAACATGTACTGATGCCACTAAATATATTTAAGACAGTGCATCTGGAGACAATCATCACTAGCAGTTTACTCCCTTCTACAAACGAATGACCACACATTCAAAGATGGAGAAGAAAATAGCCAAATACACTACTTCCAGCATATTCAGCTATGTCTTATTTAAGTATCACACCAAAACATTGTAATCCATTGTCACTGTGATTTGCACGCACAACTGACCACCAGTTGCATTGTTAAGCAACAAAAGATTTCGATCGAAATGCAAATTAGCTGTGGTCTTTTTTACACCTAGCTCATACTGAGGAAGCCAAAAGCATCCTTATAACCAGGAAAGCACTAGCTAGCCTCTTTCGCACTAGCTAGCCTCTTTCGCACTATCTACCCTCTTTTGCATATATCCACAGCATTTAGCAAGCACCATAGTGAGCATCTAGAGCAGCATACAAACACCTGAGCGGTTGGTTATTAAGATCTATGCTCAAGAGCCCAGTAGAAGTAGCTTTATTTTTGGATCAATACCAATACCATCCCTTCCACCAAGAAGGCAGCCAATTTTGTTCTTATGGTCTCCCAGATGCAGACAGCTGTGGCACTTTTGGAACTCACTTTTCCATTGTATCATTCGACTTGTTTTGAATCCATTATTATCCAACATCTACTTTATATCCTTGTGAATTAGTTGTTCCAAAGATTGCATAGTACATTTTGCACGCACACACACACACACACACACTGTACAACCTTCTGGCCAATCAGATTCGAGTATGCAGCAACTGATGTGGTAATTTGATGTATTTCTGTGCCTATTTTACCTGTGTGCACATAACTGTGAATATAAGTGCTACTGAAGAAGCCACGTAGACAATTCGCCCTCATATTTATTGATGCGTGTGTGTTTTATTTAAATAAAAGCAATTTTAAATGTCCCCGGTTGACATTTCTGGTGTCTGAAACAAATCCACCAGATTCCATAGTGTGCAAAAGTAAATATAAACAAATGTGTTGTTTCAGAAAGGTGTCATCATCACCACAGCTAATCTGCTTCCTGTTAGCACAGACTGTCCCATGCAGTAAGATGCAAATGTGATCCTCAACTACAGGGTGATTCTCTCGAAAGAGGCCCCAAATATTATTACATATCTGAACTAATTTGCAACACAATTAAAAAATAGGTTGCGGTTCTTAACCTTTTCCCTTTGTGTTAACCCTTAAAGTTTTTAAGGGTCGGATTAGATGCAATCGATTACACATATCAAGGTATGTAGCGTAATTTCCTTGGTTCGGGTTACAAAAAATGTACGGGGCCTCTTTCAAAGGAATCGCCCTTTCAGAAACCACTTAGTGATGCGTATTCTCATATAATATAATTTATAACACTAGATTGGGAGTCCAGGAGCTTAATGGGAGCTTGAATAGTGTCAGCAGGTGGTGCAGTGGAATGTATAAAAATGTGTATGTGTGTGTGCAGGTGTGTGTATGAGAACCCGTGCTGGACATTGTTAGATTTACTTTTTCGCTCTCAGCAATTTGCTCTGTTGCTGTTTGCTCACAGCGAGAGGCCCAGACTATTCCGGAGTTCCTGTAGAACTTATGGCACCCCATACGGCACCCCTTAGTGTCCACACTGACCCTGTACATCATGCATAGCAGCACAGGCTTCACTAAGCAGACGGGACACAGTCTTTATTCACATAAAGAATGCGCTATTTATTCAAAGAATCGTATAAAGTTTACGTCATTCCCTGAAACACCAAGTCGACTGTCAACCATCGCATGCCATTGGAGGCACCCCTGAGTCCAGCACTCTCACTCCTTTCAGCACTCATTGTTCTCCAGTCTGGACACTGGAATTTCCATTCGGCTGGCAAAATCAGTTCAGAAAATGTGGTCAAAGCCAAGACAATAGGGCACTTGTACATACTACAATTTCTACTCATTTGTTTCCTGGTTTCTGTGTAGATGTCCGCGTTGAACCCTTCAACAGAGGCTCTTACTTTCAGAAAAGATCAAGCTCCAACCTTGTGAGAGGCAGATCATAAAATGACCATTTAACTAGAAGAACATAAAGGGGGCTGTGATATGGACAATAGTGTATTTTTATGCCCTGTGAAGCTCTTAATCATTTGGGTAAATAAGTCATGTCCTAATGCTCTATCCTGCAATAGAATAATTCACAGGTGAAGGGCCCTCTGAGCAGGGAACCTAACTCCCCAAACCTGACCTGGTGGAGTTGGTGGTACAGAGGAGAATGATGGCTAAGCCAGCTAATAGAAGGACATCGCTGAAGAGTTCCTTACATTCTTTAATTCATTCATTCATTTATTTCTTACGCTTAATCCACAATTGGTCACAGGCTAGCCGGTGCCCACCCGGCAACTCTGGATGCAATGATGCAACATTTATGATGCATAAAGGTTCCTGGGTGAAGCCATCATCCAGGAGGTTGAGAGAGATGGAACAGAAGAAACTGACAGTGACTGGAGTTGCATCAAATCCCACCACATCCCACCACAGCCAAGTTGCCACTGTCTGTGCATGACTACAAGCATAATCAGCAGGTCCTTTGTTGATTCTCTATGTCATATGTTATATGAGGTCAGTACATTATGTCCTATATGACTTCCTGTCCTGGCTGCATGCTGTTCTTTGAATTGTTCCCTAGTGTCCACCTTAGCAGTCCAGCAGGAAGTCACGGTCCTTAAGATCATGTGCTAATGATTAGAGTATGAATTACCCATTTCTCTGTTGTTTTATGCAAAAATTCAACCAAAATCTCCTTCAAGCGTGAGACACCTGCAGGGGGAGGACCAGATTTCTGCAAACAGTTCTATCATCCAACAGTATTACAGAACTCTGCCAAGGAGGGAATCCCTATTGATATGAGCGTCGTCCAAGGCAAATTATCCATGTTTACACAACCTGAGTCCCCAGACATCTACAAAAAAACTGTGTTTAGAAAAAGACAATTTTGCCTCTGGAAGCCAGATGTTTATACAATTGCTTGGCACTGCTAGAAGCTAGTGTGAGTTATATATGCATCAGATATATGCTGGTATGATTCCAGGTCATTACTAAAAGAGAAGAAAAAGAGCAGGATTGCAGCACAGCAGGAATGTCTTTTTTTCAACATTAAACATGTTTAGCACTTCCATCAGAAAGAATTTCCCACAATTCTAAGCAGTAGCTTTCATACAATCCTCACATCAGTTTCGTCTCTGATTCATTTGCTTATATATACAAGGATCAAAGAGGGAACATGTTCTCTGGTGCAGAGCACATGAAATGGCAGGATCTGGACTAGGGGTGGGTAATACACGCCTGAACTGCTCTCTATTTCGTTACCAAAGTGGGGGAATGCATGCTGAATGCTAATGTTAAAGAGCATGTGAAATGGGAACAGAACAAAGCCAGACGACTTTCGCTTATACCTGAGCATCGATTACACTTAAAGACTTGTTTAAGCATCTCTCTATAGCGCCAATACAACTGCAACCATACAGGGAACCCGAATTGCTCAAATTAAAACCCCTACTCCTAACTATGAACCTAGACTTAGCCCTAATCCAAACCCTAGCTGTAACGTTCAGCATGGTCACAGTTATAGAAAAATGCTTAATCTAATTGGACAATCTGATTGGACAAGATCAGCTTGACAGGAACAGGAATAAATAAAATGTCCCCAGAATGTTCATATAACATATGCAAATTAGAACCATGCCACATGCTTTCATTGTTATTAGCGACGATGGAAAGCAGAGGTGGCTCAGTGGTTAAGGCTCTGGGTAAGAAAGTCAGGGTTCAAGCACTAGCAATACCTACGTAGTTGCAACTGATGGGTATTTGAGCAGGACCCTTACCCCTCTCTGGTACAGGGGCACTTCTTAACAAGCATTGAAATACAAACAATATGAATTTTAGAATGCAGTAATTATACAATTAGTGTGCTAGGATTTCTTTTTTACAGAGTATTTAAGTGGTTTTGACCAAATTCTGACATATTTCATCTTTTTATTTAGTTTATTTTGTCCGATTATAACAGCTCTGTTCCCAAACTGGATCCTGATCTTGGGACGTTTCTTACAAGAATGTATTATTTTTGCAAGGTATTACTTTTTTTCCCCAGCATGAACAAATAGTTGATAGTGCACAGTTCACATGTTTAACCGTTTAAGCACTGATAACATTCCAACAGTCTGCCTTACATACTCTAACTGTTGACCCAGACCTCGTTTTGTAACAGCATTAATCATTATTTCCGAATGCTTTAGCATTTGCAAAGTTTGCACACATTTGTCTTCTCCCCAGTATGCATTATAACCCTGATCATTATAACAGTGGACCAAGTGCTAATTCCTGGATCCAAACTGACAATACACTCGGGAACAGATGTCAGGACATACACACATCCAAAAAATGTGTGTACAATGCTATAAAAAGCTATATAACAATAAACTATTTACAGAAATGGTGTGAAATGCATGTGAATGATATAAATATCTCAGTTAATTATGCAGTAGCAGCGAATTTGTTCCTCTCTGTTTTTTTAAACATCATTTGTCACATAGTTGTGAAGAAAACTAATTAGCTAGCTAACACTAGCTATTAACCGTAACCACTACATTCTCGCAAAGTACACAACACAAAAGAACCGCCCTGAAATCCCTATTACTGTGACTCTGGTTAAGACAGTACTGACCTGAATGATTAGTGACTGATCAAGGATTACACACTGGCACTTTTTAAACCCAATATGGAAATATATTAATTTGATTCTTTCTAAAAAATACGTATCATAATCTGGGACTTAGCCAAATTGAAATTATGCTAGTGGTCCAGCATCAAAAGGGGACCTCTGAGGGACTAATTATTATTAACATGTGTAAGGGGGAATCGTTTAATTCTGTCACAGGGCACAGTATTTTTTTGTTATGCCCCCAGTCTAATTTAGATGACCCACAATTAGGAATAGTATCAAAAATAATATAAAGGCTGCAAATTCATTGTGCTAGTCTTCACACACCTGTGTGTAGCCCATAACATGTATTAATCATATAGTTAAAGTGCAAGCTTAGCAAAGATTAGACCCGTTAACTAGTATAAATTAGTGTAATACAAAGTTAACACAGTGAGACATTTCTTATTACTGCTGGAGAATCATTTCTTCAAAAAAAGATTCATTTAAAAGTGAATCGACTCACTTACATTTGACTCGATAAACTTACTCACGCTGTGTCCACTATATGTGTCTATCATTGCAAGCGATACATTATTTAAAACATACAAACAGTACCAAAGTTTTTATAATATATTTTTGTACCGCTTGCCACTGATCGACTCCTCCCTGTGTAGGTTAACGTGTAATTCAGTGTAGTGATTTGAACCAATTTGCACTGAAAAGATTCATAAGTCTATAAAGTGATTCACTGCAACAGATATTTTAAAAATGGTAACAGAAAGAAGTTTAAGTTAGAAAGCCAACAGAATATCGTCCCAAGCATTTAAATCGTGTGTGTGTGTTTGTGAGTGTGTGTGAGAGAGAGAGTGTGTGTGGGTGAAGAATATGTTCATATGACTTTGAACAGTGCCAGAAGCAAACAACAGAAAAATAAATATTATTTACCTCTATAATGACATAGTTTACACCTAGTTTATCTGCCCAAGTCATTTGCATGCTTTATCTCCTGGATACACCCTATTATACCCCTTTAGACACTTAACACCCGAAAGATCATTTTACTCCCTTAAACACCCTCTTTACCCACTACTCCATCCTATATATATCATACAATTATTTATGTATTTTAATATTCAACCCTAAAATATCTTCATTTACTCTGTACTTCCCCCCTAAAACCACATTGGACATCATATTTACCCCATTCATATCTACATCTATTTACTTTACCTCGTAAGATCATTTCTGTATTTTAACATACAATCATAAAAACTTTTTTATTTACTCTGTGCTGCCCCCACTAGAACCACTAAGACATTGTATTTACCCCATTCATATCTACACCGGTTTACTTTACCTCATAATTTCTGAATTATTACATTTAACCCTCAAAACGCTGTTTAGTCTGCCTTGCCCTCCTCTAAAACCATTTTAACACTATGGACATTGTCTTTACCTCATTACCTCATCATATTTACATCGACAATTCACTTTATTTCATAAGACAATTAAAATATTTTAATATTTAACCCTAAAAACGAATTATTTAGTATTAGTATTAGTTTATTTAACTAACCTCTTAACCTCTCTAAACCTCTTTAATGCTTTGGATGTTGTCTTTACCCCACTACCTCATCATATTTACAAGCATTTATATGTAAGTTAACATTCAAACCTCAGCACTGTTTATAGTTGGTTACTCTCCACTTTTCTCAATTTAGCCTGTCTTGCCCCCTGCCTCCCCATTTCCACTTTGCCCCTTTGGAGATGTTACCCCCATTCTCATAGATATTACCTGTTTAGACGATTTCCCTCATTCTAACACCCAGCTTGGCTTAATTTCCTCATCCCGCATCCCGGTATACAGTGATTTCTTTATTACCCCTGTGATACATTACCCGCATGTGTAGTGACGGTGTGTACGATGATGAGAAGAGTCAGGAACACTCTCTGCTCTCTCCCCGTGCCTCGGATCATGTTAAACAAGTGCGGAGTTCCGGATTGACTACAAAGTAAAGTACGCGGTGTTTAGACCGAAGCCATGTGGCGGTGCGGAAATAAAGTCAGGGCAAAGTTACGGCGAAGCCCGGTGCAGAGGTGCAGTCTTGAAGTCAGAGTGTCCACGTTATATGCCCTCTGCTCTCTACCGAAGTGTCCTAACCGCACTGTGCCTCTCTGTATCCGAGCTCTCTCTCCCTCTCTGTCTCTCTCTCTGACTCTGACTCTCTCCCTTTGATGTGCACTTGTGCGCTCCCTTCCCAAAACTTTCCCTCCTCTGTCGTTTCCCCTCCCATTCTGAGGATGAGAAGAGGCTCATATTGCATCCTGACGTCCTAACGATCACTTGTACATGCATCTGTGCATCCATGGTGATGATATTTATTGTCCTATCTTGTTAAACTTCTATAAAATATAGATTAAAGGATCAATGGATTAGGAACTTTTAACTAGGATGGGAAAATTAATTTTTAGACTAATTACATCACAGAGGCATTAGGGAACATGCTTGATATGCAAGTCAAACCATGCCCGCTGCAGCATTTTCGCAGTTTGCTTCATTATTTCGATGCTTACGCCTCAGATAAATCGTACTTGGTTGGCGACTAGGTGAATTCTATGTTTTTTAATGGTTTATCCACTATTGGTACACCCATGACCTATGCTATGAGAAAAGTCCACAAGTGCAGATGTTGCTGAAATAATTTTCATTATTGTGGCACATCAGGTTCCAACTATCAGAGCTTTTCACTTAAAAGTCACTCACTTCACCCATAACTAGTGACTCATCTCACCCATAACTGTGCAGTGGCCATACACCACCTGCCAGGTGTCCCTAATCGCTTAGTGTAATGCAATTTATTTCATGAGTTCTGCATTGTGGAGTCAATAAGAAGTAATTTTATATTATAAGAAATGATTTCCTTCAAAACTTCTTATTATTATTATTATTCTTTATATTTCGGTCTCTCTGTTCATCAGGGGTTGCCACAGCGAGTCAATCATCACTAAAAAACTCGCATCATTGATTTGGCAAATGTTTCACACCAGATGCCCTTCCTGACGCAACCCTCACCATTTACCTGGGCTTGGGACGGGCACTAGAAATACACTAGCAATACAAGAATATTCAAATTTTCTGCAATAAAAGAAGTAAGTGTGACAAGTCACAATCTCCAGAAGAACAGTGTCATGGCATGTCATACATTTCATATGATGTCATACATGTAATGCATTGGTTGGCTGTATTGCTCTGTCGTATAGGGATATGCTGACTGAGCTGCCCAATCCTGTGTCAGCTGTAATTTATAGACACCAATAAACCCGTCGCATGTTTTAGGACTGTGGGTGGAATCTCAAACCTGCTACTCATTAATACTATTTATATAATGTATTTATATAATGTATACTATTTATATATAATACTTATTTTATGTTAAATAGGTAGGCAATGTACCTAAAATTACGCATCCTGTCACTGTATGTTTACTATACCTTTAATATCCAACTCTCATTCAAACATGTATGCAAGCTGGTGCCCATCTGGAAACTCTGCGCACAAGGGAAGGTGCAATCCTAGACAGGGTGCCACTCCATCGTAAAGCGCACACACACATTCATAAAATAAGGGCAAATTTATAGACACCAATTAACCTAGCATGTGTGTCTTGCATGCGGAAAGAAAACTGAGAAAAGCTGCATGAACACGGGAAGAACATGCAAACTCGACACAGAAATTTTCTCACCTGGGGATTGAACCTGGTTTCTTCTTCCTGTGGGGCAACAGCACTACCCGCAGTGCCATGGTGCCGCCCCGCCTTTATATGATTTAATAATTAAAAATGCAATGTACTGTAGAATTAGTTCTAAATGCAGGTATAGATAAAATATCTTCATGCATAGTATTAAAGCACAATGTGTTAGAAATTCTGGACTTTAATAAACTCTAGTGTGTGAGAACTTTAAGACATTTTACTGCACATTTCTATAAATGTATATGTTTAATTTAAACAACTGATTATATCAATTATATTAGTTTATTAAATAATGCTCTATTATGAGAGTAAGACCTGTCATGGAGAACATAATTATTAAATTGTGAATGAGGTTGAACTTTATCTCCTCGGGCTGTTCTTGCCCTGAGATGTTGGAATGGTGAGAGGACGTTGCGAGAGCACAGGGGTTATCTACCTTATCACTCTGTCCCTCTTACTCGCTGTGTCTCTGCACTTGCTGCTACAGGAGCATGACACTGTTATCACTAAAAGCCATCTCTCGTGATAGACGGCAGACCCCACATTAGTTATCCAGATAAACAAGCCCTTATCCGTACATGGAATGGCAGAACTGTAGATACAAGTATTGCACACACTCCTCTTTTGGAGTTTTGTCATGGAAGGGAGTTGTAGCTACAGGGCAGGTTTAGTTGTAGATCAGATCCGGGATATCAAAATTTCACAGAGAAGACGGTTGAACACCTTCTAATTCACACTACGGAATATTGAGAAAAAAGACAAAACTATATACTCGATCTACAATAAAAAATGAAACTTTAATATTATGCTAATAAACAGTATTAATAGTCTTTATTCACCCAGTAATTATATTCTTTACATTTCAACATGTCTGTAGCCATTGTTGGTTCGACTAGTTTGAAAGAAACCCCCACTTTTGACGGTCCAAAATCAAACCCGATTCACATTTATGGCATGTAGCAGACAATCTTATCCAGAGCAACTTATCATACAACTGGGCAGCTTGGGGTTAAGGGCCTGGTTAAACGGATGGCTGTGGTGGGATTTGAACAGTCTAATGTTTCAACCACTGAGCAACCCACTATTTTAACCACTGAGCCTATATATATATACGTGTACAGGAGTTATACAGTGAAACTTAAACACCTGTCATTTTAGTGTGGGAGGTTTCATGGCTAAATTGGACAAGCCTG
>JAOUQT010065840.1:0-10400 GCA_025769995.1 Xyliphius kryptos
TATATAATATTTAACATATATACATTTTGTTTCTTGTATTTGATGG
Source organism: Xyliphius kryptos (assembly GCA_025769995.1). Classification (NCBI taxonomy): domain Eukaryota; kingdom Metazoa; phylum Chordata; class Actinopteri; order Siluriformes; family Aspredinidae; genus Xyliphius; species Xyliphius kryptos. Next base: position 47 of record JAOUQT010065840.1, read on the forward strand.
TCAACAACCAAAAAACATCACTTTTTATTAAATGTATTCAAAGGTCAAAAGGTTTAAAACACCACCCTGGTTTGCTTCGATCCTCTTTTAGATGTGAATAAATGTTGCTTGGACCGTTTTAACTGGGTGCAGGTGTGAAACCTTCCCTGCAGAGTACTTTAGATGATAATATGATCACTAAGGTCAAATCGCTTGAAGAACAAATGAAGGACTTATAATGGCCCTTTTTCATCAAACCTATTTTGTGGATTGCACTCATAAGATTTTATAAAAATAAATGCTAGAGGATTAGATTTATTTCTTGCTCATGTTTTCTGTAGTGTGAAAATCCCAAATACTGCAATTATTCCTGCAGATAATTGTTGATTGGGGTTTTCTTCACTAATGAAGTTTTGTGTCTTTTGTTATTAAAGTGAACTGTATTAGACTTGCTCTTTGTGCAAAATAGGGGTATTATTATACACAGAAATGCATCCTTATTATACAGTGCTGCTCACTTTACATTACCCTAGCGATACATCTTAATGATTGTGTCAGGCTCCAGTAGAGACCCAGGCACTGTAGAATATTCCTCCACGTCTGTTAACTTACAAGCATTATATTAATACAAATACAGTCACTACAGGTAGTGCCACCAAACAAATCTGTACATTTTATAACAATATGTAATTTTAACTTGCACATTCCTATTAAGATTTTATTAGATGGTAAGCTTCCAGGTTTAGAATAGTAGAATAGTTAGTAATGTCATTGACAATATTTATTTTAAATATTTGCAATGGTGACATGTACCCATTACAGATTATAGATATGCTACTGAATTTTACTAGGGTAAGTATAGTTTAAACCTTAGCCTGATTGGGAAAAAAATAAGTGAGGCTAATAGTTTGGTAACAGAGTAATATTAGATATGTGTCAGGTAATGCCACGGGTTTAGATTCAACTCCAACACGGTGATTGGATAACAACCAGGTGACAATCATAGAGGAGAGTACCACTTTTGAAGGATCCACTTGTCCAACAGGTTTTTGCCAGTCAGTGACTGAACCACTGAAAAATCAGTTGCTCACAGTGCTCTGGTGATTGCAAATTATTTAACATGCATGAATATCCAATCCCACAGACCACAATGACCATGTTGATGGTTTGCAACTGCTCCTTCCTTGACCACTGCAGAGACATCACGGTGGCTTAGTGGTTAGCACCTTCGCCTCTCAGCGCTTGGAATTCGCCAGGTTCGGATCCCAATTTGGGTGGAGTTTCCATGTTCTTCCTGTGTCTGCATGGGTTTCCTCCGGGTTCTTTGGTTTCCTCCCACATTCCAAACACATGGGTTTAAGGTAGATTGACTGCTCTAAACTGCCCCATATCATATGTGTGAGTGTGTGCTCAGCGAGGATTGGCACCCTGTCCTGGGTGTATCTGTTCAGTGCCCGAGACGTTCTTCCCTGTGCATGAGAATCCCCCTGCGACTCCTGGATTAAGCGGAAGGATGAATGACTACTGCAGGATGGGATCCCACCCATAAGAGCTGCAATTTTACAGAGATACAATGCCCTATCATCTAATAATTACAATTTCATTTACACTTGCCTATTTTTTCTGCTTCTAACACATAAATTGTTAAAAAAACAAAACAAAAAAAAAAAAACATAATATGCAGGTGATCATAAAGTTATGCCTGGTCAATGTATACTGTATTGAGTTATTTTCCTATACTAAATTGTGTAGAAATGTGACATAATTTATGTCTGTGTGTAAACATGTGTGTGAAGTAGCAGTACATTGGAAAGCAGTATAGAAAGAATTAGTAAGTATAATAGGAAATAAAAAAATCAAAAAACTCATCCAACACTGTAGCATTGCAGTTTATCCACTTCTTCCAATTGTAATTAATTTTAGTGCATTATTAGTGGTTCCCATATTAAAGCATGTTCCATTTTAACTAAATATTCGTGTAATTAAGTTTTGCTGTGGTGTGCATGTATGTAAGTTTGTTCCTTTTAAATAAAAATAAAATCCACACGTCCTATATTTTCCACATCCTGTATTGTTGTTGCCAAATGAGCCTGATAACTGATTAAAAAACATAAAAATAGTAGTGGTGGTGATCATTTCATATTGCTGCATGACCCCTGGCTTGTCATTTCCATAAAGCTTAACATACCTTTAATCTCTTCTGCCAGAGCACCTGAATTAAATTATTGATGGCTATATCAGTGTTACTGAATGCTGCTTCAGTGGTGTGTTTATGGATATTAAGAGGAGTGATAATAGATATCACAGATCAGCGTACTCAACCCTCATGCTGCATAAAAATTTAATCTCCCTTATTTATCCTTCACAAGAGGACTGGAAAATAAAACATGGGGTGTAGGAAATATAAATCAGAATACAGAAGATTACATTCTAATGTTTGAAAAATGAAAAAATGAATAATGGAAATATTTTTCTTGCTTACTGTTTAAAGCTTAGCCATAGATTTTATGTTTATCTTCGGAAGAGTGTGTCCAGATCCTCTAACGCCAGCCATGGTTTATCTTGGTTGTATTTATAAAAAATTCTGAACTTATAATATTGTCTGGAAAACATAATTATTAACCTTTAAAGAGCAAGCCAAAGTAAGAGGTAAGAAGAATTTTTTTACTGGTATTTCTTAAGTTCATCACCTTTAGAGATAATTCTGTAAAAAAAAAAAAAAAAAGTAACTCAAAAGTAAAAAAATTAAGGTCAAAATATTTTACTTATACAGTGAAGAATATCATGTAGGTGGTTGGAGTGATGGTTGGAAACCACCACTGGCCCTTGGAACACAACTGAAAAGTGCTATGTTAAAGACAAACATTCACATGACGTCTTTTGCCGTGTAATTGCATTTGTTGCTTCCTTCACGCTCCACATATTGTCTTATATCAAACAATTGCACAAAGACTATTAACAAAACACCAGAAATCAGTTACCTTGCTCCCGTACTTAGTACTACACCCACCCATTTTCCTCTGTCAGTTTTCCCACTAAACTGCAAATATTCAAGGTTTTAAGAAGAACAGTACTCTTGAGATGTTTAGGTCCTGATGCTAGATTAGTTTAGGTTGATGTTAAATAAATGACAGCAATAGAAGAAATAACGGTGCATTTGTTCTCATGTGGTTGTTTAGGAAGTAGATTACCATTAAATGAGTCATAAGATCATTTGTTTAGTGGATAATGCCAATGTGGTTCAAAATGGTTAATTTTAACATGTGCCAAAATTAAGGATAAAATTAAAATCTAATTTGAATCTGCGTTGTGGGTTTTCTTGATGAACATTAAATTTACCAAAGATTAGTGCTTTGTCTGAGGAAACAATTATACTCAATAGAAATTCTTATTCTTTAATAAACTCTGTAAGGGCCTGTGGGTCAGTGAATAGTAATAAGTTGCATTAAATTAGAATTTTTCTTAAATAAAGACAAATTGCTTAAAAGGAAATCAAATGAGTTTGGGTCATACCTATTTGCAAAGGATTACCTCCATTTACCTTATAGATCATGGCAATTTTGACTTTCCTACCACTAAGGGCATAAGAGCATACAGAGTCCTTTTAACACCAAAAAATACTAATTTATCTGACCACAATACATGATGGTCAATTATTAGGTTCCCCAAACGGCAAGAATTTTTTGGCAAAGTAAACTTGGATCTACTAAGTGCCATTTGTGAAAGTTGATTTCAAGTTTGGTAAAATGCATGACAAAGGTGTGCAGTCACTTGCTTATGTAGTTATTGCTCAGCTATCATTAAATGGCAGTTTTTTTTTATGCTGTGCCATTTGAGGAATCAAAGATCACCGGCATTTAGTTTTAGCTTGAGCCCTCGGCCTTTACGCATTAAATTAAATTCCTCTCAATTACTTTAAACATGTAATGATATTATCCAGTGTAGTGGGAGAAATATCAAAAAGCAAATCTCTTCAACTTTTGCTTTAAGATACCTATTTTTTAATATTTCAACTATTTTTTTCATGAATCTCTTTTCTACAAACTCAAGATTTTTGATCATTGTTCCACATACCTACGCAGAGTATTTTACAGCTTTTGCTTTAATGGAATCAGCTGATAGCGAGCTAACACCCAAGGATATGAAGTTGGATTTGATTCTAAATCAATATGCCAATTTAACCTAAACAATTTTGATAAGAATCCATTCACATCTTTGTGAGGTATTTTACACACAACAGTGCAGTCATACCAGATTATGCATGGATTAGGATAATATTTTTAAATGAAAAACTTATTAAATTATAATGAAGGCATGGTTATTAGCATTTTGTATAATAAGGTAAAGTCTGTATGTCAAATTTAAACAGTTTGTGGTAACAGCTAACATTCTACTGTTTTTAAACCCATAACTTTCAAGTAACAAACACATTTCACAATGTTTCTCCTAAATTATATACATTATTTTGTAGATCTGAAAGCACATATTAAGTACAAATTGATCTCATGTATTTCAGAGCTTGAAAATACAATGTCTATGTATGCAACTTTATTTGGCCTATGAACTAAAAGGAAATTAATACTGATACCAGTATTTCACATCTGGATACCATCCTGCATTTTTTATAAGCCAGTCAGAGGAAAAAATGACTTGAAGCACAGAGGTCAAGGTTCAGAGGTTCTGTAAACTACACTTGCATGTGACTAGATCTGTGCTGCCATATATTTGAACATTCTGCCTGTGATTGCTTATCTCTGCAAAGCAAACACCAGGCAATGACTGTTAATAAGATTTAAAGCAGAAGGTAACTCACAGGGGAATACGCACAAAAAAGCTGATACTAGAAGAAACAAAAGACCCTGACTCAAACAAAGATTTTTAAAATGTCTGAATAAGAGATTTAGAGGGCTAAACATAATAAACTCGAAGACAAGCTCTGAATTATGTATAAGTTGCTAATTTCCAAGCTAATAACTCACACCTACATGATTTTACAACACCGAACAAGGTCATGTTAAAAGCACTCAAAACAGTCAAGGATGTAAATGACATTTTTTTTAAACATCAAATTTAACAGTATTTCACATATTATCACATCTGTTTATAATGGGTTGTAAGGTAGTGCCTCAAATCTTAACACCATGTTGCCAGACCTAAATTACCACTAGATGTTACTTGGAAAGACTTATCAAAGCATTCAACGTGGTCAGGGGATTTTAAATTCAAGAGACAATAAATTTTTTTATAAACATTTTTTAACCAGTTTTCACTTAGACTGGCAAAGGGCGATATCTAATTTCTTTCCCTTATTAATAATCGAAAATAGCTTAATATTGTATGTAAAGAGTTACACATATTGGGAACAATAAAGTGATTCAGTTTAAAATAAAACATAAAACTATATTGCCTTTTTATATATTTTTTTCTTTTTGGAAAGTATTTTTAAACTTGTCACATCACAACACAAAAATAAATAAATATATAAAATAATGATCCAGGCGGCACGGTGGCTTAGTGGTTAGCACATTCGCCTCTCAGGGCTGTGGATTCCCGGTTCGAATCCCTATCTGGGTGGAGTTTCCATGTTCTCCCTGTGTCTGCGTGGGTTTCCTCCGGGTTTTCCGGTTTCCTCCCACATTCCAAAAACGTGAAGGTAAATTGAATGCTCTAAATTGCCCTGTATAGTGTGTGTATGTGTGTGTGACTGTGTAAGTGTGTACCCAACTGAGTGTGCATTTAAAAGGCAACACGCAACAAACAAAAGACAAAAAAATAAAAAAATTCCGTTTAAATAAAAATTATTTTAAAACCTTTTTGTAATGCATATTACAAGTCAAGGACTGGATTTGAATCCTGTAGACTGAGCAGCAATAAACGTCATTTGTCAGTATACTGTTTACAGTCAAATGTGAAAACAGAAGCAATAATTATACCAACCATTCCATTGAGGTAATTGCTATTAGAGGTCAGTTTTTTTGCTATACATTTTAAAAATTATTTTATGGGACACCACATAAATCATTGAAAAACATCACCTTTAAATTATTTTTTTTGACACACTACCATTAGCTTATCTGTGTTTAGCACATGAGTCATTTGTAATTTTTAATTTACATTTGTTTACAATTATAAAATGTATAACACCTGCACATTACATATACTTAAGCTTTTATGACATCCAATTAAAGTTGCACAACTCCCTTTGTGGTAGCATTTTTAACTTGAGTGCTTCTGTTTTTAACCCTTTTATACAGAAATTGAAGTCAGACACCTAGGTTGAAAGAGAGGCTCTAGCTTACGATCTTAATTCATCCCATAGGTCAATGTTGGAGTTAAGTAAAGGTTCAATGTGGGTTTCTTAAGTCACACCAAACTCACCCAGTGAAAACCTTGCCTTGAGCATCATTGCACAGGCATGCTGGGACAGAAAATCACCAATCATCATCCTTAAACGTTTCTTCAAAACAAGTGGTATTTATTTGTCCAAAATTTATGGCTAGGTACTTTTTGATTTAGTGATTAAAAGGCACATTTTTTTTCTTACAATGTGTGTTCTAATAAGTTGTAGCATACTTTGTTTAGCAGACTTTGTTTATGTGATTTTTAACCTTAAATATTTTTGCAAGTGGTTTTCTATTTTGGACCTGTTGGGAATGGTTAAATAATTTTGATTAAATTACATACATTACACTTATATAATGTACATTCCATTACACTTTGAAATATAGTGTAGATTGGACTTTGGTTGAAAAAAAAAAGGATTTATAGTTTACCCTAATTTTTGGCATTAAACTTCACATAAATATGCCCTCTAAACACATTCTCAAATCACTGCATTGCATTAAATGGGCTATGGTAACATGATATCCCCATTTGTGCTTTCTACACAAGCAAATACCTGCTCAGCTTTGCAGTTCACTGGTCAAGTTTAGAAGACAAAGCAAAATGCTATACAGCAGAACCATTGGGATGTGTACACAGAAGTATCTTTGCACTCACAAAGCAGGCTAGACTTAATCCTCAATATTTAATGTGTATTCACCTAATCCACCTAAAGCAGAAAAGTACGGACAGAAAGTGAGAAGAGCAAAGAGCTAATCCAAGTGTTACTGCTCCAGACCCTGGTGAGGTGTGGCTATAAAGATAAACTGAGACTAGGGGATTAAAATCTACTAAATGGTTAGACTGGGTAATTAAATCTTTAATAGGAAAAAGCTTCTTCCCTGGAGAAGTCTGTTAAGGGAAATAGATTTTTTTTACTATAGAGTCAGGAACCCAAACGCTGTTCAGTAGGTCACCATGTTAGTAAGAAATATCCTATTCTCTGAAAGCATGATGACCTAGTCTTTCTAAGTGGTGGGGATTGAAATTGAACATAGATAGTCATTACAATAAAAAAAATAATACAATGCAGTTGCCTTTATGTGCTTGCATCTAATAGAACAGACCACCTTCTAGGGCAGACCTGTGGGGGGTTCACATTGATCAATAATTAATCTGAATATTTGAAGGCATTTTCTTTGTATGACAGACCAATGGGTGCACACTTCATTCTTGAAGGCAAGATAAGAGTTTTCTATGTGAAACAAAGAAAAACCATCCTCGCCATCATGGATCTAAACAGCTATGTTAAAGACATCAAATGGTCCCAACATTCTCTATTAACTGAAAATAAATAAAACTGCCATTGCTAGGAAGCAAGGATCAAGATACAAATACAAGAAAAAAAAAGAATACGCCCAAGTTACCTATAGAGAGCCAACAGTAAATAACCGCGTGAGCTGCCTCCAATCTTATACACAAATAAGATTTATCAGCTCAGCTAAATTATGTAATCAAATACCTGAATACATCAAGCAAACTAAAGAGCATGTTTTTAAGCTTAATTTGCATTTTACAACAATTCATTCTCAATTGCTAAAAAAAGCAAAAAAAAAAATACAATGTCTTTCGGGAATTCAATGATCTGCAAACTGGATAGTAATGCTTATTATCAGGGGGTTAAGAAAATAATCAAAATTAGCCCCGTTGACCTAAACGTGAAGAGAATAACACACCGATATTTATTGACTCATACAAAAAAGGCGCCATTTAAAAAAAATGTATTTATTATACTGGTTTTAATTATTATTTACTCTGTAAATTTTTATTAGTCAGAAAGAAAACAAATTCCCTTTTGTTAATCAGATTAGATATGCTTAGTTGGTTTGTGATTAGCAGGTTATGTAAAATACTTGGCTTGTGGAGTTTGACCCCATCTAAAGCATATAGTCAGTATGCTAATTGGAAGCAGATCAGACTGCTAATCTGTTTTTATAAAACACAAATTAAACTGTGAGGTCAACTCAAAGGTGATCTGCCACAAATAGTTTGAATTTAAAGGCATTTTTTACTTTTAAGTTAAAGTTTCCTAGAGATATAAGAAAGTCAAAGTTTAAATAGACAGTTTAAATAACTTTTATTTCACTTGATCATGATTTTTTATTTTTAGTTCCCAAGAACATGTTTATGCTATTGGCATATTTAATAATCCTTTAATTTATACCACAGGCTGCAGTATTTCTGATGATTACTATTAATAAATCTTCCTGGTTTTCAAATAATTAAGGTGGATTTACAAGACTATATAATTAACCACTGTATTGTACACATACATATGTCAAAAGTCCAAGTAAACAATAACAAAAAAAACAAGAAAAAGGGGGGAAAAAACATGATAAAATAAGTATTTCCTACTTGCAGGTTGTTGTGGTGACTGAGGAGGGGATGCTCCGTAAATTGAGAGATAGAGAATAGCGATCCACTGTGGAGACACCTAATGTAACCAGCTAAAGAAGAATACAAATTATTTGCCATTTATTTAACAGTTTTCTAATACAATGGCAAATTCTAGCAAGAAACTAAAATAACTGCATGCATTATTGTTGGCAGTATGAAAAAATACACAAGCGCTACAGTAAGTAACAAACAAGATAACTTTAAATAAAATCTGCAAAAGGGTAGAGATCTTGTGCAAGTCAAAGAAGATAGTATTAATTAAAGAAACAATATGGTATTCATATGCATTCTATTTGCTGATATTATACATTATGAATTATGTCATAGTTAAAATTTATATACAGCACCTGGCAGAATTCGTTCCCCTTGAACTTTTTAAACTTTCACCACATTTCAGGCTTCAAACATAAAGATATGAAATTGAAAATTTTTGTTTGGAATCAACAATAAGTGGGATACAATCGTAAAGTAGAAAGAAATTTATTGGAAATTTTAAAAATAAAAATGCACTGTATTTGAGTCTTGTAGTTCCTTTTAACACTTGGCTAAAATTAATCTGCATTACTGTTTTCATCTGCATTTTAATGAACTGCACCCAAGAGTGCATGTATAAGTAACATAAATGTTTATATCCAATGTAAAAAAACACTTAAATGCCTGATAATCAAAATTGTTTTTATGTTCCTTATCCACATGTGGCATTTTCATTGTGGGACCACATCAGAATGTAATGATTGTGTGATGCTTTCATTATTTTTAGAGAAAAACTAAAATCTTAGTAGATTAGCAAAAATCTGACTAACACTGTTTATTTTTTTTTTTTTTGTTGTTGTTGTTGTTGTTTAATTCTACCTTTAGCTTGAATATTAGGCAGAAAATGCAACAATGTTCTATAAACATTCTTAAGTATGTTTCACTTTATGTTCATCTTTAATACATTAGATTTTTGTTTCAGTTTGCATATTTATTCCTTCTCCATGTGGATATCCAGTGAGAGCTTTAGATTGTCCCACAGTCCAAAACATGCTAATAAATTAAAGACAGTACATGATTCTTGATGTTAACATTTTAATAAATGTGTTTGCATGTTTGCTTTGTTATAGATTGGTAACTTCTCAAGTATTTTTAACCATCTGTGTTCTACCTAGAACATGCCCAATATATCCATTCCCAATATGACTCGGTTATTCAAGTATATTCTGCTACACAGCTCAGTTCATTTATGGCCAACATGCATTTTATTGATCTGATTTACTGAAGCAATTTTCTTTAGGCAGGTAATGTATTATTCAAAACTTTAGCAAGCTGTCTTAGAACAACCAATGGTATTTTATACAGAATTATTAGAGGGCTTTGAAAAAGCCCTCTATTGTTATGCTCGATATTCTTATTATTTTTTTTCTTCTTAAGCACATTTTCTGCGATTAATTCAGCCCGAACCGCTCGGTGTAGAGACTCGAGTCGCACACCGTTGCGTAGGTATTGTTAATGACACCTGTGCTATGTATTTTTGGAATTTCTAACATTTATAGAATTGAATAGAATTGAGTTTGAAATTTCAAAAATGCCCATCCGAATGCATGGGGCTGATTTTTGA